>JZKD02S0501297.1:131043-203563 GCA_000966675.3 Picea glauca | reverse complement strand
TGTGAATTGTCTTACGACAACAAAGCTATTATTTTTTTATTTTTATAACTTTTATGAAAAAAAAATGAAACAACTATCTAACTAAGCAATAAAAATAGTAATTTGTACTGTATATGTATTTAACTATAGAGAACTCTCATATTAATTAAACTATTAAAATTAAAATAGAAAACTAACCTGAAATCATCATCTCTTGCTTGTCCTGTGCATGGACATCTGCGCTCACTGTTTGATGAGGTAAACCCGCATCATATTTTCCAATACTTCGCGTAAACACGAAGAAAAACGCTTCAGAATTGCTAACGACAGAATAGGTAAAGGATAAAGCAACAACAATTTTATAATTTACAAACAATCACATCAAGATAAATCCCTCTACAAAGATCTATAGGTGGCTTCTCGTTTAACAAAGAAGATTAACCTTCTATTCATTAAATTAAAGCAGAGTAATTGCTATATATAAAATGGGAGACATCAAATATGGACATTGTTTATATAAAATCACATCAACCTGTAACAAATTTTGATATCTAAAGTAGTCAATAATTAGATTACAAATTGAAATGAATAAAACTTGAAATAAAAGTATGATATATTGAAAGCTAAAGCCGTTACAAAACATCCACTTTCATTCCAGTCTGAATCATCGATCCATAGTCTCTGTCTCCAAGCAGCTATGGCTTGTTTACAAAAAATAATAAGTATATAAAGGCCACAGGATAAAACATTCCTTGTGGAAATTATCAAAAAACTGTTTGCAAAAAATATGGGAACAATCTCCCAGATTCCTATTTCTATCTAAGGCTAACAACCTAATCCCAAAACTGTGTAACAAAAAGCATGTTCCAAAATTCCATTATCGATCCAACTCCCATTGAAATTCGTGTGTACCTCGGTATCAGGGATACGATTCCATCATGCTATTTTCGAATTAACAATGGCAGTGGCTGCCTCTACATTTTTGAACACGACAGAGCCTGCGGTATTTTGCCTCTTGTCATTAGCTTGCAATCTGTCATTTTCCTTGGTTAACACAGTCACCCAGTCCTCCAAGGACTTGATTCGGGATTGCAAAAGAGGGACATATGTATAGTATCGTTTGAGCCATGAGTTGCATTCATTTCACTGTGGTTGATCAGGCCGAGTCATTACAGGTGAGGAATATTTTAAATTACCAGGGGTTCCACTGTCAAACTTGATCCCAGGGAAGTTGGGGTCATCTTTAAGGCACGGCGGGAGGTTGGATACGTAGTCAAAGGGCTTGACAGAACAAAGTCCGTGTGAGTATGGGTACTCCTCGGTTAGAAATCGCTCGATTTCAGAATCCGAATTTTCACTCAAAACAATTGGTTTCTCATCCGTGTTTTGTTTGGGTTTATTGTGAGCACACCTTGATACTCAGTGTGTAGCCTTCTTACCCTTTCTATTGACATTGGTATTACCCTTGCCCTTTTTTTCTTGCAGGCCTCTTAATAGGATTAATATTGTTGTTTGAACATGAGTCAGGTAGGGTGTTGGGTAGGTCATCGTTTGGGTAGGTCGAGGGTTCAACATCGGGTAAGAGTGTAGGAGGGGCCACGACAGGCCCGACAAGGGTTTCAGTGACCACATTTTTGTCCACTTGACCAAACTCAGGACTGGCGAAGCCATTCCTCAACAAGAAAGATTCCCAACAGTCTCCACTCAACCTCAAATGATGGACTATAACAATTTTAATTAGCTAGTGGTGGAAGAGGCTGGAGTCGGCCTTCTCCCTCTTAAATCGTTTAGCCATTTTATACAAAATGCAAAGAAGGATATGTGGCATATTCAAAGGAAAATCTATGAAATTCATAAGCAGCCATAGGTGGTATAGGAACACTAAACCATATCTACCTTCACATGTAACGAATTTCTTAATAATGGCCAACAAATCATGCCACCTAGACTTAAGGGCTATAACCGACATACCTTTGTCACAACTGATAATTTTTCTTGAGGTAAATAGGAGCGTCCATGGCACTTCATCCATCTTCGAATTCTGAAACCATTTCTGCCCCTTAGCTGCAAAACTAGTGGTTGAGCTGAGGAATTCCTCCTTCAATTCGTGTTGGATGTCCCCAACTTTAGTCCTGCATCCATCAAACGTGAGGGAAAATTGTTGAGCGACTGTGAGCTTGAAACCCTTGAATTTTTGAATCAAAACTAACCATCCATTCCTCTCCAGGTCCTCTCGGGCGCTATCAAATAACAGTAACGTTTGGATTCCGTTGGGTTCTATGCACACTTTAGGAGCCATGGAAAATAGCACACAATCAACAGGGTAATCGGTGAGGGGGTTTGATAGGGTAGACAAAGGACTAATTCCCACATTTTTTTCCAAAACAAGCACAGACAACCTGAAGTGCAAGGCATACGTTAATGCTTATGTGTGTGAGGGTGGTGGAGTGAATTGGAACCATGCAAAACTATTATGTTGGCATGTACAATCGACGGCCCCTTGGTCATAGTTTCAAATCACAATCCAAAGCATTGTAAACCAAAAGTCAAATGGATTATCACCTAATCGCATGACCAAAGCTCGATCTGAATGTTTAAATCAACAATAACATTTGTATTATTTGAAAGAAACCACTATATCGAACATTGCATCAAGGATTTAATCACAAAGTTAATGCGTTCTATGAAACCAATGCACCAAGGATCTAATCAAAGACACCAAAAATCATTGCATCACGAACTTATAAATTGAAACCATGTTAACAAAAATGCAAAGTGAATAAAGGTTTGGTGTTTTGACAAATGTATGACCTTTAGTGAGTTAGAGGTGAAAAAATTTATGACCACATGAACAAAAGGATTCATAACAATCCAAAGATGATTTTAATGCCATCAACATGACTTCCAACTCAAGGTTTTCACACTTGCAGTCGTGAAAATGAAAATGAAAGATAGGTGTGCGAAAAAGAAAGATAATAGTGTATCTTTGTTTAAAGAATTGCGACGAGTATTGAGGGTTCAAAACCCTTGTGTAGGCAGCTTATAAGGAAAAAATAATAATTGCAAGATGGCTGCCGACACATTATCAACAGTTAAAGGCATAATCATGAAAAGTCCAGACTTGGATACAATCAGACAGAAAATGGATCAATATCCAAAACGAAATATCAAGAAACATATCCTAAAAGCTATGAAAAAACAGTCAAAGGGGATAGTAAGTTCTACAAGGAAGATCACAGGGACACTCCTCCAGCGAGAAGATTCAAATTTCAGAATCAACGATAGTCAGAAACAAACAGGCCTAAGGAAGAAAAATGATTCATTAGAGTAACTCCTTTCAGAAGATCTTCAACTCCCAGGTATCAAACTATCTTTTTTGGTGTATGTTATGCATGCAATATTTTTGGACATAAAGTTATAAATTTCAAGGCTAATAGAAGGAACATAAACAACTTTGAAAGTCACACACAAAATGGTTATCCAAGAATGCCTAGCGAAACACAGAGAAGAAGCTACAACAAGTTTGAATCATTGAGCATTGAAGTGGAATGCTACAAGTGCAACAAATTTGGACACATGGCCAAATAGTGTAGAATGACAGTCCATCGTAGAGAATCACAACAAAATAACAACAGTCACAGACATGAACCTCGGAAGAGAACATGGATAAGAAAGTAGAATCAATATAACAATGAAGAATGTACACTCGCTCTACAATCTAAGCATAAGAAACGTGGTTGGTATGTTGACAATGGTCATTCAAAACACACGACAGGCGATGAAGACATGTTTCTTACATTAAGAAAGAAAAGAGATGGATTAGTCTCTTTTGGAAATGATGACTCAACTAGTATCATTGGAAAATGCGCAGTCAGAATTGGAAACAAGAATACCAAGGCAAAAAATGTTCTACTAGTGGAAGATATGAAATATAATCTTCTAAGTGTAAGTCAAATGTGTGACCAAGGTCATAAACTTACATTCTATTCACAAAAGTGCGAGATAAGAAAAACAGGTTCAGGAAAATTGAGTGCAACAATTGCAAGAACTTCAAGCAACATATATGTATTAAGTGAAATTGGGAATGAAACATGTTGTCTAGGAAAGGAATATGAAAGTTGGTTGTGGCACATAATAATGGGTCACATAAACTTCGATAAACTAGTCAAAGTCAACAAAAAGTACGTAGTTAGATAAATTCCCCAGATCATGAAACCAACCAACACATTATGCAAGAATTGTCAACGAGGAAAGAAAACAAATACCAGGTTCAAATCAAAGGAATATTCAACGACAAGACCATTGGAAATTGTGCATACTTATCTAGTTAGACCAACTAGAACAAAGGATTTAAAAGGTGAGAAATACTTTATGTTATTAGTTGATTATACAAGAATGAATGCAATTTTCTTTTTCAGGAATAAGTCAGAAGCATTTGAAAACTTCCAGGTTTACAAGGAAATGGTTGAAAATGAAACGGATTCAAAAATAAAATGTTTGAGATCTGATAATGGAGGAGAATTTACTTCAAAGGAATTTATGGATTTCTGCAGCAAGCATGGAATAAAAAAGTAATTATTTGTTGCTAGGACACCTCAACATAATGGAGTTATTGAAAGAAAGAACATGACAGTATAGGAAATGGCCTGAACAATGTTAATGGATTCTAATTAGATAGGTGTTTTTTGGACACATGCAGTGCATATAGCAATTCACATTCAAAACATAGTACTACTAAGAAAAAAAAGTGACAAAAATCCCTATGAGCTATGGAAAGGAACACCAACAAATGTGAAGCACTTTAGAGTGTTCGGGAGAAAATGCTACATCAAAAGAGAAGATGGAAGAATGGGAAAGTTTGACTCTCATGTGGACAAAGGCGTACTTGTTGGTTACTCAAGTACAATGAAAGCATATAAGTGTTACAATCTGAGGTTGAACAAAGTTGTGGAAAGCATCAATGCAACAGTTGATGAAACAGGTGGACGAAAATTAAAGGAAGAAGAAAAGGAATCGGTGGAATAGGTTTACGAAGAAGAAGCAAATGATGAAGAAAACGTAGAAGGGGAAGATGAAGAAGATCAAACTGAAGTAGAAGAGAAAGTTCAACAAGTTCCTCTAAAGATACCTAGCAAACGAGTACAGAAGAATCATCCTTCAGATCAGATTATCAGAAACAAGGATGCAAGAGTTGATACTAGAAGAAGAATTTGTTCACCATAACCACTGCACCTAGCATTGTTATCTACGATTGAACCAAACAGTTTTGAAGAGGCCAACAAGGATGAATTCTGGAAAAAATGACATGAATGAAGAATTGGATCAAATAGAGAAGAATGACACTTGAGAATTGGTTATAAGACCAAGGTACCAGAATGTGATTGGCACAAAGTGGGTTTTCATAAATAAATTGAATGAAGATGGACAAGTTACAAGGAACAAATCTATATTGGTATGTAAAGGATACGCACAGGTTGAAGGTATCGATTTTGAAGAGACGTTTTCACCAATTGCTAGAATGGAATAAATCCAATTGATCTTAGCTTATGCATGTTCCAAGAATATTAAAGTGTATCAGATGGACGTGAAATGAACCTTTCTGAATAGGGAAATTGAAGAAGTATACATTGAACAACCAGAAGGATTTTAGTTGTCAGAGAATGCAGATTATGTGTGCAGGTTGAAGAAGACCTTGTATGGTCTAAAACAGGCTCCTAGAGCATGGTACTCTAGATTGGATAAATATATATAGCAGACAGGGTTCAGAAAATGAAGTGCAAACAACAATATCTACATCAAGGTAACTCAAGATAGTATTTTATTAATTGAAGTTTATGTTGATGATATTATTTTTGAAAGTGATGATGACAGGTTAAGCCATAAATTTGCAAAGGATATGCCAAATGAATTTAAATTTCATTACTTGGAGAACTATCCTTCTTTCTGGGTCTTCAGGTAAATGAAACCAAGGAATTTTTATTTCTCAAACTAAGTATATCAGAGAAATGCTAAAGAGGTTCGGAATGGAAGATTGAAAACCAATTAACACTCCTATACAAACGAGTTGCAAGTTGAGAAAAAATGATGATTCAAAGCCTACATACCATAGGAAGTACAGGTAAATGATTGGAATCTTACTATATGTCACAGCAGCCAAACCAGATGTTGTTATAGAAAGATTTGCCTCACCCTATGCAAATTTGCTCAGAAGGTCTTGTTCCATTTCCCTATGCAGACTTGAAGTCCCTTTTTGCAAATCCCAGAGATAAAAACAATATTCTTCCACATGTATGTTCCTTACCTATTATATAGCACGTGTATACACAGGTTGCACCACTACAACCTGCGTACATCGGGTTTTGTACCCAAAATTAAAAAATGGTGTTGGGTTTCCATATCACGTCACAAGATCCATGATCCTTGACCTTCCATATACTGGAAACGTTCTGAATCGGCCCTTCATTTCCACTTGAAGGCTATAAATGGGCCAAATCTGAGCTATGGAAAAGAGGAAAAGAATTCAACTTTGAGAGCAAAGTTACTCTGGAGAAATTATTCACTTCACATTGAGTCTACATCCCTTTATCCTTTTAATTTTGAACACATTGTTCAGCCCCTAAGCTCTTCCCTACGTGATTGAGAACCTCATTGTCTCTCTTATATGAGCTTGTCTTTGGTGGAGGATTGAAGTGGTTGAGGCCCAACAAGAAGGGACTTAGTTTCTCGGTTCTGAACCGTGCCGACACGGAAGTTTGTAATTCATTCTCTTCCGTTGATTACATTTTAATAGAAATACTCTTTTCTCGTCCAATTAATATCTTGCAAATATATGAATTGTTATTCCATGGGCGTATGTGTTATGAATATTGATGGATTATGTTATTGAATGTGTTAACATTATATATTATCACCATATGCTTTCATTTCTTGGTTGTCGAGGACAAGTTGCAGGTGTATTTATTTGAGTCAAGTGCTCAATGGTGGACTTCATCGAACGTATGGACGAGGTAGGCCTTTTATCTTGTCTTGTTAGCATATTTGTTTATATAGCATATCTGAGATTAGATTTGATTTATGCAGTCATTTTCATCTGTTGTGGTTTACCCCTAGCCATAGAGGTATTTTCCTCGTAATAGAATTGACGACCATACTGGGGATAAAATCTTCTTTTGGGGGTTTGGAGTGTTTTTCTTCTTTGATTTCTCTCATTTATATTGAGTTTCTTGTCATATGATTTCTTGACAGCCTCTGTTCATTCTAAGTCTGAGTTTCTTATCCTTCTCCTTAGCCTAGTAGTGTTTTAACACATATACACGAGTTTTTACCTGACAATCGCGTACATACGCGTGTTGTCCTTTTGCAAGAGGCATATATACGTGATCTTCTCTTGAATAGTCATGTACATCATCATTTTCTTCTTGGTTGTTGGGTTTGATGTTTGCTGGATAGGTTTTGATGGTTGTTGATTCTTCTTGGGTCTTTGTTATGACTAATAAGTGTCTATGGAATAATAGGAAACCTTTCTTTGGTTGAATTTTTGGGCGGTGCCTTTCTCATCATTCTTTTCATTTGATTTTCCTTGCATCTTAGGCTGGGTGTTTGCTTCTTGATATCCTACTTGGTTTGTCTCTCTTTACATACAATAGAATTTTTATATCAAGTTGTTGTCCAGTCCTTGCATTTTCATTCTTTTATATTGAAAATACACAAATATTAGGCATTTTGCATTAATGACATTTGATCTTTTGGGTCCTTATCATTGATCTTAGTACATGTAAAGAAAGATTGCATATTATTTGGAATTGCAGAACTAAATTGAAAATTGCATTTTGAAAAGCATATCATTTATTGGGAATTGAAGTTAGGACTTTGCATTTTATTCATAATCATTTATTTTACTTGTTGAGTCATAACATCATTAGTTTCACAACCACACCTTTTTTGAGTAATCAAGGCCACTAAAAGTAACGCTTATAATTTAAAATTGATTAGAAATGATTTTATTTTCTAGGGTGCACAAACTAGCTTAGTATTTAGAGCCTTGGAATAGGATTTTGTGAGTAAACTTCTCCAAGGATATTAAATTAATATATGTGTCTGTCATATGATTAAGGGAGTGGTGAAATCCATTGTATAATTGGTGACGTCAGGAGGCTCTTCTTACACTGGATTTAAGCACGAGGTCGTGTGAGGTTGGTTGAGGGGATACCCCCCCAATACCTTCTTAGCGTTAGATATATTTCTGGGGATCTATTTGTATATGGAGATCATGCTAGTACCTTTACCTCTGTGAGAGGTGGCACTTTTGAGGCTTTTGGATTTGTTACCCTGCCCATACGGTGGACCTGACTTACGACTGTTCGCCTGCGCATCGGTTATATCATGGTTTCTTAGTTTCTTGACATAGGTACCACATAGGTTACTTGTAGGGGTTATTCTGCAGGTACCCTGGGTCAAATAAGGGTCAAACAACACATAACCTTTATGGAGGATTACCTCTTCAGGGGGATCTGATTGACTGGTTGTTAAGCCCACGAGGGCCCTTATAATTGATTTTGATACCTCCAATCTTTATTAGGGAGTCTCAAGTCCCTCTTGAGAGAGGCATACCTACTTTAGGGAGGGAGGTCCCTTTCAGCCACTTATCATGTTTGTGTGCATATTGGCCTTTTGTTTATTTTATTTTGGTGTTCTCTTTGATTATTAGTTGACCTTAGGATTTTGTATTGCGTCGTGATTTTTCATTATCATGGATAGTGGAGTCCCTTTGTCTCCCTCATTTAACGCTACCACCCCATAACATTCACTCATTTCATGGGGATGAATCTGTTAGTGTTTCATAATGGTATGCAGAATTATGACACTCAGTCAATGCCTTGGGTCTCTAATCAATTTCCTCTTGATATGCCAAACATGCCTTCACCCTTTCCCTTCTCTCCCTTACCTGATTATATGAATCCTGGTTTTGGATCCGGGGGAACGATGGCTCCAGTGTATATGTCTTCATTTGATAGGAGTCATATCCCTCAACCGACTCTCACTATGGGAGGTTGGAATATCCCTTCTTATGGATCCAATCCTAGCTTCATCCTTCCAGAAGAAAGTGCTCAAATGGGTGGTTATTATACTTATTACACCCCATCAGTGTATCCTTCATCCGCCATTCCAGTTCCTACGAACACTATTCCTATGGCGGGTCCCTCTCTGTCCTTTGGTATTTCATACAGAGGGAATCAATTTTTTGGTATGGGATAACCCCCTCACGGAACACCCCCCCCGTACGAGGGAAATATATATATTCACCTGAAAAACCCATGTCATGCCTTTTTCTCGTTGCAAACATCTACTTCACTGATGATGCCCATACAAGCCTGTATGGATCAATTAGGTGGAAGATACTACCCTTCCAGGCAAGGACATGGTGTAGACCAGAATCCTTCCTGGCCTGCAATTTCTCAAAACCAATCTTTCACGGGACCTTGGTCTCAAATGCCACAACTAACCACTGCCACTAGTCTAGTCACTACAACTCATATTGGAGTTTCATCACCAACCTCTTCTATTCATGTTGGAGATTGGTCGACAACCTCTGCAAGCCATGTTGAAGATCAACAACCATATGCTGCAAGTCATTTTGGGGGAACAACTCTAGTCGCCATAAGTCATCCTGACATCACATCTCTAACCTTTGTGCATCATGTGATGGATGAACCACCAACCTCTCTGCCAATCATGCTGAGAGCATGTCGCCAGCCATTGTGAGTGACGTTGGGGGAATTCATATGATCGAGAAGCCTAGACGTGTAATATGTAAGCCCAAGTTCCTTTGTAGGCTTTGCAAAGGAGATCACCTTACTCGTTTGTGCCCTGCTACTATCGTGGTACAAGAAGTGTGGTCCTTTCTTAGGGTCCCTTCAGGTTCTTAATCATCTTTGGTTTCCCAACACTCTATTTCTCCTTTGATTGAAACAACATTCATGTCGATGCAATATTCACCCAACCCCACTCATGTTTTAAGGAGTGAGACATCTTTCGACCATGTCATTAAGATTTCTAGCCAGGTACCTTCTAAACAAGAGAAAGTTTTACTCTCCCCGAGTACTCTCCCTCCAAGTCTTTGGGAGGTTCCCTTTGACTAGGATGGTCTTGTGGGGTATCAAATTACTTCTCCTACACCTTTTCATATAAGAGGCATTCTCTGATATATCGTTGAGAAGGTAACCTCCGCTAGCACTTTATCCTCCTTGACTTGGAAAGCTTTGGGTTTTCCCAATCTTGTGTCATCTATTCCTAAGTTGTTGACCTTTCATAGAAATCCTACATGGGAGCCCTGGCCTCCCCCGTGACATTCCTCCTAGAAACCCCCCAATGAGTCTGATTTAAACTCTTTTCCGAATCTCTCAAAAAGAGAAAAGATTTCCGAGTGACCCTGTCTCTTTCACACTTGTAAATTGGATTTGAAAGGACGTCTATTTGGTGCAAGTTTATCCCTTTTTCAAACCAATTAGACTAAGATTACGAAAAAGGAAATTTGTTGGCGTTAAGTTGTAATTGCATCTCATTCTCTTTCTTGCAGTATTGAGCCTATTTCTAGTTCTCTCTTTTGTGTTATAAACCTTTCACCTTAGCAGTTTGCATCATCAGCCAAGCAGAGCCTTGTTTATATACTTTGCTTCTTGACACCCTATACCCAAGAGAAAACATTCCCCCGAGTTTCCATCTCCTGCATGCACCTATTTTCATTGAGCATAGGTATGTTCCACTGCTGGAACTAGATTTCTTACGTGTGACACTCGTTTCCTCCTTTGTATCATAACAATCATTTGAATATGAAAAAAAAAAACAAATGTGCGGGAAAAGAATATTATCTTATATTGGCAGCAGTCGTGACGCCTTTGAACATAGCACAAAATTTTTGAGTCCACATGTCATAAATTTTGGGTTTAGCATGACCTTAGGAAGATGAGCTCATTACATAGAGTTTACTCCCCCGACTGCTTACTCTTCTAGTCCCTATGGAGAGTTTGATTGATGCTTTCTGCATCTCAAAGTTTCATCATTGAGTCTATGTTGCCAGAGTCTTCCATATGTCTCATGCTCTTGTTCAAAGGATGTCTATCAACCTGTGTTGGCCATTCCTCAAAACTCTTGACATTGCATGTCGACCATACATGATTACATGAATTTGTAGTCCTATTGTGCACCCTGGTCCTACTTTCATCATTGGTAGGTAACCATGAACCCATCAGCCAACATTTCATCATTGGTCGCTAACTTGGTGGTTTCCCTTGTGTTCGAAGACAAAAAATCTATTCACACATTGGGATTCGTGTAGTGTCTTGGATGCCATTAGCCTTATTGGTGGTTTCCTCTCCTTTGTCAGTAGTTTTCCTTATTGGCTTCTATTAAGAGAGTATTTTTCATGTACCTCTTTCATTTGGCACACATGAAAGATGCATAGGGTCGTTGGTTCATGAAGATGTTCTTCATCCGATTTTCTCCAAATCATGAAGCCCCTGCTTTGTACCTCATTTTGAATGATGAGAGATGCCTCAATGCTCTCATTTCAGTGGGTCTCCTTCCATCGCCTTCATCCCATCTATTCTAGAGATGAGACATAGAGTCCTATGAGTACCTAGAGGCTTGCAGTCATTAGTGGCAGGTTCTCTCACTATCGACAATTGGGAATACATCAATGTCCCCTGATTGATGGATTCTTCAAGTGTTCGACCCCAATACCTCTATTCACACTTGTAAGAATGTACTTGGTGCCTTGATACCTACTTTCATTATCGATAGGTTGTCTCACATTTGTTAACGATATACCTTAATGACCGGTAATCAAATGAAGTCTCATTGTGTTCGACATCAACTCCTTTATTCACATGATATAGACTTGCACCTTTGGAGGAACATGTAGAAGACTTGAAGACATCAATTCATAGTCCCATCTTTCCTGAGTTGTTGCTATCTTTCATTGGACCAGTACCTATGTGACTTCATTGATCATGGGAGATCAGATTGTACTCCATTATATACAGATATGTTCAGACTGATTTTGAGACTGGTTTTATTGGGCCTTGTTCATGACTATGATAGCCTTTGACATGTAGCCACCTTTGTATTGCATACTCATGGCCATGAACATTTGTTTGGTATATTTTCACATGGATCTATAGTGTAATTCAAATTGGAAGCCATGTGCGCAAAGTCAATACAGATTGTAACATTCTCATGAGAAACTAGTTCGTCCAGCTGGGTCTCCATTAATCCACTTATGGGTATTATAATGTATTTCATCCATCTCATATACTCCTCTAACCTCACACATTAGGGGGAATCTGTTATAGAAATATTTGCCTCACCCTATGCAAATTTTCTCAGATGACCTTGTTCCATTTCCCTATGTAAACTTGAAGTCCCTTTTTGCAAATCCCAAAGCCAGAAACAATATTTTTCCACATATACGCGCCCTACCTATTATACAACATGTGTATACGCAGGTTGTGCCACTACAGCCCGCGTACATTAGGTTTTGTGCCCCAAATTAAAAAATAGTGTCGTGTTTCCATGTCACATCACGAGATCCATGATCTTTGACCTTCCATATTCTGGAAACGTTCTGAATCAGCCCTTCAGTTACACTTGAAGGCTATAAATGGGCCATATCCGAGCTATGGAAAAGAGGAGAAGAATTCCATGTTTCTCTTCAATGTTGGATTCCATGGAATATTCTATAGATTACATGCCCTTCTTTCCTGAAGGCTCCAACCTTCCACCATAGGAACGTAAATGTAGATGGACAACTAAGAATATTCAAGGCTTCTTTTCGAAGAAGACTTGATCTAGAGTCAAACTGAACATGTGCAGCTTATCATGGTTGCGACTTCCAATGAAGAACATGGATAGATACGTCATAGTCTTTACGAATTATTCTTCAATGGATCATATCATTGGGGATTAGTTACCTCATAATCCTAGCTTCATGCATTGATGAGAAATATGCATGCTCTTCTTTTGGAATTCTGTGATAAACTCCTTCCATCTGAGAGAGTCCATGCTTCCATCTGTTGCATCTCTATTTGCTTTCTACAAAGTGTCATAAGCATGTTCTGGTTTCCTTTTGATTTATGACTTCCTTCGAGTCTGACAACTCTGAGTCTCTTTAAGTTTGTTTCTATCTGTTCTGTTTGCTTCCTATCTGGAAGTTGTGCCATCCTTATAAACTTCTTCTATGACATCTTTTGCAAGGATTGTTCATCAAACATATGTCACAAGGGTACCTTCCCAAAAGGAACAAGAAGACCAAACAAGAAATATCTATCTAGAGGAGATGCTAGTTCAACTTGCAAACAAGTACAATAAGCATCTATATCAATAGTATTCATATGAAATCTAGTATTCTTTGCACTTAGAAATAATAGAATATTTCAAAGACTTATTTCACAATTTGTAATGTAGCAACTATCACCCTTTATATACACAAATTTGAAGCTTAACAATTTAATCAAACTTGGAACCTGAAGCCTTAACTTCTATGGAAGGTGCGCTTGTTCCTCTGAATGCATTGAATACAATATTACAACTTGGACAAGGTCTCTAACACTTTTCCTGCAAACACACTCACGTTTTTCTAGATGATATAACTTGGATAGCATATATAAGTGCAGACCTTTGAAGTCTTGTAGCATCATCCAACTTGTCTTCTAATATGAAATTAGATACCATATTGACAAGAAGATATTAGAAACTCAATCAGAATATTCAATGATTAGAACAAGCTAGAAACTCTAAAATTTCAACTTTGACCACAAAATCAATTTTACCATAAGTCAACCTTTGACTTTGACTAGTCAAATGTTGAATTTGACTTTGACCAAAAGTTCAAACATGAGGTTTTTGCTAGCTGAGAGTACCAAGAGGCACGGTAGGATAGGGCGCACTAGGATGTCAAGGAATTAGGTCAAACGTTTCATCATAAGTGCCAAAACACAAGGGTTAGGGTTTATTGAAACTGCTTAATTAGAAAACCTAGTTCCAACTATAAGTGGTGCCATAACGAGATTAACAAATAACTTCCCAATCTATCTTCCAGTAGTTATACTATATGAATATAGTGTGGGCCCATAACCTGTTAGAAAATAAAGAGATGTGCTCATTTTTCCATAGACAATATAACAATATTGTCACCCAACCATAGGCACAAAGGCCACCCCCAAGCACCTTAACCTTGACAGACAAAATAATTTAGAAAGAAGAAAAACAACCAACCAAGGTAGCACACCTTTCTCCAAGGGTAGTGTACCAAGTAAGAATAACCAAAGACCAAGAATAAATTCCAAACCATAACCAAGAGAAAGTCCAACCAAAAGCCAAAATTCCAGTTGCAGCAGCTGCAACTGCACTCTCTCTCCAAACTTGTGCACCACTAGTCTTATGCAGTTGTGAGAGTAAGAGTGACAAATGAGCTATAGTGACCTATTATTTATAGTGCTCTTTGTCACCTATCCAGGCTGACTTCTTCTTTTAGAGGTTAACATTTAAAGATTAATTCTTTTATTGAGCTGACATGTATTCTAGGGTTTTTTCACATCTGTTTAGGGTTTCTCTTGCTTCCCAGAATATTATAGTCTTGTCAAAGGTTACACTTAGAGGTTAATCACTCTCGTAGATACCATAATATCAACAGAAAACCATATATACGTGAGTGAATTACAATCTAGGTGAGAATCACATTTGATAGGTGTAAGACTTAGATAAGTTAGTCATATCCATAATAATCAATATGGACTAATTAATGACCCATTAAAAGTGTATGATAAATGAAATTAATGGCCACTTAGAGATCATTGGGTCAAGTCTAAGAACTATTATAATAAAAACACCATTTAACATCACATGTTGGTCATTAAAGATGTTGATTCATATATTTTCCAAGAAAATATGCATCCAAAAATCCACCTTTAATATGCATTTGAGAAATATGTAAGTAAAAAATGACAAATAAGCATTACAATAACCTCATTAAAATTAATTGGGTAAGAAATGGAATCATGAATAATCATGGCAATATCTTAACCTTGATGCGGTGAAGAAAAACTCTCATTCGAGAGTCCTAAAAACTAAAGCCTCAAAGAAACTCAAAATATTCATTGAACCATAAATGAGTTCAGTTGAAAGTTTATGTGGAATGACAAAGTGAACTCCCCAAGAAAGAAACATCACCAACAATGCACCTCCCTTGAGGGTGCTCTTCTAGTTTTCCAACAACATGTAGGGATAGTTAGTACCATCTTTTAGCCTTCAAGCTATGAGCATATGCATGATTTATTTTTTCTTTCCAACCTCATGTTGTGTGCATTTAGTTTATTGTTTATTTTAGTTGGTAGTTAGATTAAGTGGACCCATTGTAAAACTATAAAATTTCTTTGGGTAGATTAATAAATTTGAGCATTTACTCTAATATATTACAATTTTTGGATTTCTTCTAGGATGGTTCAGGATTTATTTGAAATATCTAGAAGACAACTTCATTAGTTGGTATCAAATCCTATGATCCAGGCTTGTACTCTTCCAATGTTGGATTTTTATGGCCACCCTCCCACCCCATATGCACAACTTCTTTAGGTCTTGTTCTTTTTTGGAGAACATCCTCCCACTCGAATCGTGTTTAGGAACAAACCCTAGACAACATCATTCATAGGGATTTTACTGAGTTATTTTATTTACTTATTCATCTTGATAGATCTTGTTCTATTTTGCGACTCACCCTCCCACTCAGATCCTCAATCAGTGAAAATCCTAGATGTCTTATTCCTAGGGATTCTTCTATTTCCATAATTATGATCTCTCAGCTCCAAATCCCTTCCAAAAACTGTATTTTCAAGCAACATTTGATTTATTGGAGGCCACCATCCCACTTAGACTCACTCCTCCAACAATGTGTGGTTTTTTCAAAACCCTCTCTTCGCAAAATTCCTCCACAGAGGGAAATTTCCTTAGATGAAGATGAATATTCTATCTCAACCATCGTCTAGGATCTAGATAAGACTCTCATAAAGGCACTAAGATGTCAATATGGGGATACCACCTCTAATCACTACAAGGAAAATACCCTCAAGCAGAGGTTTTTGTGGACGCCCCTATAAAAATATCCCCAAAATCCATTTATAGCGGATGATACTAGCGAAGGTGAGCGGACAGAGGTTTTAGCAGATGCTTTTACACCAGTTCTTTTATAAGTACATAACGCACCAGTGTGTTTTCTACAACAAGCACATCAATGCTCTCAAAACTAGCACACCGTAGCATGGTTATTTCAAATAAAGAACAATATTATCTCGTGCACTATGGAAATAAGGATGCACCCGGAAATAATGACACACTATAATAACATTATTTCAAAAATATACAATGCACGGCATAACATTAGAAGCACCGATGTGTTATTATTAGAGCACACCGTCATACGGTTAAATAAAAAACATTTACGCAACAATGCAGGTTTGTGTCAAAAAATATATACCAATGTACTCCATTGTATCATGCACAGTCGTGCTCCAATATAGAGCACCATGTTAGGGTTAAGTTCCAAATTTAGGGAGTGCACTCTGTAAATCCAAGCGCACCGGGGCATCTATTGTTATACTGCACCGTGTCATGCTTAAACAAAAAAATTCGCACTATTGTAGTTTTTCAAAAAATGTACGACGATGCGCTATGGAGTAGTATACACACCGGTGCACACCCAAAAACACGTGCACCATGCTAGGGATGTTTTTCTATTTTAAATATAATCGGTGTGCTCATTAAACATGTATGGCTCGGTGTGGTTGTGGATTGGGCGCATCGGAACATGGTTTTATTAAAAAAAATTACCGATTGTAAAAATCATTCTTACCATTTTCAATGTTTTAGAGATGAAAAGCATCGGTGAAACATTTTCCTATATGAAGTGTCATTCCATTGATTCTTTCCTTGGTTGCATTCCTTTCACCTGTTGCTCGGTGCGTGAATTTAAAATTTTTCCAAACGGTGGGAAAAATTAGTTTTTTTTAGTACGTCGCAACCATGCCCCCCCAACGGAAAAATGTCTAGGAAATTTCCTTGTTTCTTCACAACTTAAGTTTTCATCGGATTAAAATTTAAAATTGAGTGAAATTTTAAGTGTAAAAAAAACAAAAACAAAAAAAACTACATGATGCATTCGAGGCTCTCGGCTCCCACCACATATTGTGTGACTTGTAAATTTACAGGGCGCACCGCGTACCTTGTTACATTTATCGGTGATGCATTGGTAAACATAAATGCATCGACAGGTCCGTTTAACGAAACACCAAAGAAAATCATATAATTGGTGGGGCGGTGCATCAAAGTACAGATAACACACCGAGATATTAAAGTACATAGTGCACCACCCTTATCAGATATATTTTTACATAGTACATTGGTAAACGTGCACACTGAGGCATTCATGTTTACCAAACGCATCGTTGAGAAATGTAACATTGTGTTGCAATGCACCCAGTAATTGTTTTGGTGGCACCGTGCGTAGTACAATAATAACAACTGGAACGCACCGTAATAAGTTCCATACTCGAAAATTTGTTAAAGTTTATGTGACAACCTGACTATGTTAGCTACGCACATTGGTGCGTGTAGTGAACCTATACGCACTGTGGTTTTTTTCCAATTTTAAATAATTGTTTACCTGCTTTAATATTTTAATTTGTTTTTTTGTTTAATCCGTGCATATGATAAAAGTAACGCACCGGGGCATATGTGTTGTAGTGTAGCACCTTGGCGCGATACCATTTTTCAATGCATCGCATAACACAATAGAACATATTTTGTTCGGTGCGTTAGTTTACACTGATGCATTGGTCAGGGTGCTCACAATATCTACGGGTGCACCACTGATGGTGCATGAATGGTTTTTTGGTGCACCGTTAATGCAATTATCTTATTTTTTGAAGGAAGTTATTGTTATGTATTTATAGATAAATTTACCATTCAATAGATTGTTCTAAATGTTTTATGTAGGAGTTAGGCTGATGTATTTCATATGTTAATCATGTAGAGACGTGAGCGGAGAGAGTAGCAACAACATCAGGAGCAGAGGGTGGACCTCTACAATGTTGTACGTGAATGGGAGGTGAGGGAGGGGGAGAGAGATTTGTACCCTCACCCTATTAATCCAATGACTCATTCTCTCTTAAGGGATGTAGGCCTCCTTAAGTACTATGAGGAGGCTACATCCCTTAAGGGGCACTTCAATTTGTTGGTGCATATGATCCGTCGATGGGATGTCCATCGACAGGCTTTCCGTGTGGGTTGGATCAGGGGTACCATCCCAATGAGTATGATATTTACTTTATCATTGGGCTATCCAAGAGGGGGGGGATTTTCCCCTATTCCCAGATATCCCAGTAGGTGTTTCTGCTGAGATTCATCTCATGTACTCTCAACGATATATTAAGGTTGAGGTACTATCCCTAGATAATTTGCAGGTGTCTGGTGGACAACTGAAAATTGCCTATTTCGGTGTAGAGGAGGTTAGGTGCCTCTCACTCTTAGTGACTACCATAGCTCATTTTACTAGTGATGGGAAGAACATTAGCTGCCCTCTTTTGTATTATGTTGATTCATTGGTACAACGAACACGGTGTATCAAATGGTCTGCCATTTTTTTGCGGTACTTTTGTATAGCACTCGACAAATGTCAGGCTATGATTCGTGGGAGGTCGAACTTCCCATTTGCCTCAAAATTGTTTTTCTTATTTTTTGAGAGGTTTCCAGAGACAAGGCCGACTTTTGTATGTCATCCTCCTAGTCTGAGGACTCATGTGGGGGAGATGATGCCCAAGAGGGGCTAGGCGGAGTTTCCAGCCAGGATTGCGCCAAATGCACTAGGGCTACTACGCAGTCCGACAGATCACATGTTCATCATGGTGTTGTGTCCTTATGCAAATTTGGATTGGCAAGAATGTCTGAACATCCTCTTCACAATAGATGAGCCACCAGATGATATAGGTAATATTAGTGTTTTTTTTAATTAATATAGTTTAATTTTATTGTCTTACTTAATTAGAATAAAATTAATTCTAACACGCTCTTTAAATTTTTTTATTATATTGTTTAATGAATTAATTGTGTAATTATTGTTTTGTACTATATATATTTCATATATTGGCACTTTCATTGGGGACATGCCTCCTCCCCCAGAAGATGAAAATGAGGAGATGATCCATGAGGTTGCAGCGGGTCAGGGTCCTTGGGTGCAGAAACCTGGCGGCATGCGATGTAAGCCTAATACCAGATTCAGGTTGGAGTTGGGTGATCGAATATTTGCACTTTTGACTGAGGTGGGAGTCTTCCCTACCCTGATGTGAGACATCAGGGAATATCCTACGCTCTTGGAGCTTTGGAGAGAGATGTAGCATGATTTGATGTCTCTTATGCGTCATATCGTCAGATATGCCAGGCTACTAGCAGCGAGGAGGGATCCCAATGATAGGCCCAACTCTTCTTCTATTACAACTTGTTCGTCCAGTACCCCATCGATTGATGAGGGTGGTCGTGATCATCCTTCTCCACATCCTCCTCATCCTCCTTCACCTCACCCAGATCATGAGGAGGAAACACATATTCCTCATCCTCCTCTTTCACCTCACCTAGATGAATAAGCATGACCTATTCATCATCCATCATCTTCCACTACAGACCATGCCTCCACTACTGTTGTAGATATGCATATTATGTCATCGGGTGGACAAGATATTCTATAGCAGTTATTTGACTTATCCATGATATATATATATATATATATATATATGGTGTTTTTTTTTTCTATTGATCATGTTGATGATGTAGTTAATTTATTTGTTGATGTTGATGTGTATATTGTTAGGTCATGTTAGTTTTGTATTTTAAATGTGTTTGATAGATGTGTATGTTAAATGATGCTTGTTAGTTGTCTGTGATGATGATGTTAGAAAATACTTGTCTTTTGTTAGATGTGATCACAATGATGATTCCTCGTTAAATTATTATATATGTGTGCTAGCTAATTATTGATGTTTATATTTGCTATAGGTATATATAATTAGATGATGTTAGCTAGCGAATATAAATGTGTATTTTAGATGTTGTTTATGTTTGTTATAAGATGGTTATTATCATCATGTTTATTTTTGTAAATTACAAAGTTCAATATGGTTGAAACTATAATTATAAAATTGAAGCTATAATTGCATAGATAGTTCATTATACATATTCATTTTAACTAATTTTTTTTCTTTCAAAAAACAAATTACATATGAATAAATATTATTTTCCATTGTACTAATTACTATTTTTTAATAGACTCTTCTACACAAAAAATTGTTATTATAAAAAAGTTATGATCTCCAATGATAACCATTCTATTGGTTTTAAAATTTTATGGATGCAAATCTTCCTATTGTTATTTTTGTCATTATTTCATAAGTTGATTGATATCAAATTTTAAAATATCACTTCATTAATTGTGGTTTTACTCAACATTGGAGGCATAATTTTATAAATGTTTTCAAAATCAATGATAAAAGTATGTAAACTAACAAATACTAATTTAGTTAAAAACCAAATTATCATAAAATCATGTTATAAATTTATTTTTTTAATTATAAACCACATTGTTTTGTTAATCTTACTTTTAAATCTACAAAATAAATGAACATAAATTCAGTTTTTGAATCATCATGCTAACATATCCTCAAAAATGTTGTACTATTAAACATGCATATCAACCATATCATTACATCTAATTATATGAACATAAAAAGTAGAATTTCATATCCCAGTAAAAGTTCAACTGGACATTTAACATTTTTCAGGATTTCACAATTGGAAATACTTAAAGAAGATGAAACATTTTTAAATATATGCAATGACATATAAAAATGTTCAAAAACAAGCGTTCCATGCAATCACAAATAATTTGAAAGACAAAAACATTACGGATCAAACTTATTGTTAACCAACTAAAATTGTTCAAATATTTGTTAAAATTAACTTAACATTTCCTCTGTCAGAAAATGAATAAAAAACAATATAATAAGTGAAATAAAGAATATACCAAAAAGATACAACAACATTATTAAAGATGAAATAAAACATGTACATATCACTCTCTATTGTCATAACCCTCATTATCTTCCTTGCTTGGCATGATAACATTGTTGTTTTCAAAAATATGTTTTGATCTAGGGTCATGTCTTAATACAAAACAACAATCCCTATCCAATACATATGGATAAAAAACACTTGGTTGTAGTGTTTTGGGAAAAACTAATTCTCCTTAGCTTCATCCCACATCTTTTTATAGTTTATACATATCATCCCACTATCGCAATCTTTCTTTACATTATTCCGATCAAAGGTGTCCCACCACTTGCACCTAAAAATAACACATTGGAAAGAAGAGAAGTCCACTCGAATAATCTCTTGTATCTTTATGACGTAACCTAACTTCCCCTATATGGTGTTTTGATTACGGTGGCTAGCACGACTATATTGGTCAAACTCGACTTCCACTCCATAGTCTTGTGTCATGTGTCCATCTTCGACATCCTCTGTGCGAAAATGATGTCCATATTCCCACATAGATGGGAACAAACGAACCTATAAAAAGATGAACAAAGCACAGTGTCAATATGTGTCTAATAAACTGACCATTAAAATATAAAATAATATAGGTGTACTTACAATTCAAATGTGCGTTACGAAGTTAAAAATTTATGTACACAAAAATATTATTATCGAGTTCCTGCAACCAATCCCTATGTTTACTGCATCCTCTTCTTCATGTGGGTAACGACCAGATGCACCATATTTTTCTCTGACATGATCAACAACCCAATTTTTGGGGCATATCATTGGAATATTTTCTTTTAAATGATCAGGATAAGGCATGCTTATACTATTCAACCATCTGAATTCTTTCCTATCACTTTCCCATTTCCTCCTCTTTTGTTCGTACAATGCGACCCACAGTTCTGTTGTTTCCGAATTGTAAAGAATGAATTTATTGATGGCATCAATTTCTGAATTCACTGATGTATTCATGAAATCAAACCAAAATATAGAACATATGATATCATGAAAATATACATTATGAAGTTCAGTATGAATAGTTACTGTGTAGAAATTTGACAAACGATAAGTCACTTACTATTTATCAAACGTCTTTTCCATTTGTTTGGAGAAGCTCCCCTTCTCTTTTGTCTTGATCCTTTTCATCATCCCAAATCACTTCACCTGGTGTGTTGTTGATCTTCTTGATGTACTCACTAGCATAATAGAAAGACTCATATGATATGTACCCCTCTTCCATAGACCCCTCTGGTTTTTCCCTTTGACGAACAAATACATTCAATTTCTTCATGTACCTCTCTAAAAAAACCATCGAATGATAGGAGACCACCTCGATTAATTCAACCTCATTTACTAGGTGAATTAGAAGATGAACTTGCAAGTCCATGAAACTCGATGGTAGTTCCTTCTCAAACATACAAACAATCTCATCTATCTCTTGACTCCACCATGGAATGCTAGCCATATGAATATCCTTTGATGTCATCCAAGGTACAAATGAAGATAATTTAGATATGGCATTCCTTAGGTCATGAGGAAATTCATGGTTCACACACCCATGCATGAGCAGAGGATAATGAAACTACAAAGTAAACACATAAAAAATTAATTATGTTTTATCCCATGGCATAAAAATAATAAATAATAAATAATAAAATCATATTTTTGGCATACGTCATACCTTTAGAAGGTTGAAATGGTCATGTGATTTCAACCCCGACAAATGGTCTTGACACACAGTGAAGCAACATCGTAGGGAAGAGCCATATAAAGAAGGCACCTTCACACCTAATATAACATCCTTTTCCAATGAAAGATCTTCTTTCTTCAAAATCCATGGGACATCACCTTCTTTGAAAGACCAAGAGGGACCAACCTCTCCTCTACTTTCTTGTCTTGGACAATGTTTCTTTTTAGTTTTTGAAGAAATAATATCTCTCCTCACAGCCAATGTGTCAGTTTGTTTCGATGATATGTCCCTCCATAAAGAAGATGAATTTTTTTTAAATATATTCATGGGATCTAGTAAGTGGGAAATCTTACGATGCTCTGAATAGGGGTGCTCATAAAAGATAGATTTCATTTCCATCCCAATGGGAAATTTCTCAACATAGGTGTCGAACAGTTTTGAATCATCGAACATAGGCTCCCTATTTGAATAAAAAAAAATTGTAATCTCCTTCTCCTTCTCTATCTCATATGATCTAAGCCATTATGTTGGTGTCACTATTGCAGTAATTTGGGTTATCTCTGGTTTACCATTGAAAGTGGATGTTTTTCTTCTATAAGGGTGTTCTTCTGGGAGGAATACCCTCGAGCATTCATACTCTATATTTCGTAGGTGGTTGGACCACCTAGTTTTTAGAGAAGGTCCACAACATTTACATCCATGATAGCCTTTAGTTACAGGACCTGCGAAATTATTGTATACATAACATGTTAGAGTTTAAGAATAGAATGTCAATCACAAAGAATAAAATATGCAAATAAATGTTGTTACGTATATAAAAAAATCAATAAACATGTTAATTACCAGAGAAAACTCCTAAGCTTGGATAATCATGTGTGGTGTAAGAAAATATGCCATACAATGTAAAAATCATCTCTATTGCGATGAGTCTTGATACATTGTATACCTGTATCCCTTACCATAATTTCTTCAATTCATCTACCAATGGTTCTAGGTATACATCCATATTCTTTACTTCTCTTCTACCAGGGACTATAAGAGCCAACATAATATGTTCATTCTTCATGGACAACAATGGGGGGATATTTTTATTGATCACTACTATAGGAAAAACATAATATTTGGTGTTTTGGAGGGAATATGGATTCACACCATCCATTTCTATGTTGAGTCCTAGACTTTGTACTTCATCCTTGAATTTTTTGTCCATGTATTCTCTATATTCTTCATGGCTATTGAATATGTTGAGATTCACATAACTCCCGACTCACTTATGTGCAAGGCATGCCATCCCTACAACATATCTAATTATTTGCAACGAAAGAGACTTTGAATCCTTGGTATTATTTGCATGTGCCTCAATATCTTATGAGGAGGACCATGCAGTTTACCATTTTTATTTGATTTATGGTACATTTCATGCCCATATTTCGGACATATATATTTTTCTGCATATTCTCTTCTATATAGAATACAATCATTCTGAAATCCATGATATGATATATACTCAACACCCAACATTTTCAATAACTTATTTGCCTCTTTGTAGCTACTGGGAAAAACATTATCACTAGGAAGAACTTTATCTTTGAATATCTTGTAGTTAGTGGGAAATATAATTAATGTACAAGGTCATTTAATGTTTATAAAAGAAACCATTTTTCATGTTTATTGTACTGTGAAAAGATTTCGCAAAATTAATATAAGGCACTTGTTGGTCAATTACCTCAATATTGTCGAGAAACATGCGTTTGACATGCCAAACTTTTCTTTCATGTTGTAAAGTAACATTGTTGTCCCAAGCTGGGTAAACTTTGAACGGGCACTTGGTCCAAAGAGAGGGGTGGTGGAAGCATATTTTAGGCTTTTGAAAATGGTATCATTGATATGAGCATCATCCCATGGCTCATCGTTCTGGAATGCGTCTAACAACATTGTATCCATGGAAATCATATCCCATAAGTAATCATCCATACCAACCTGTTTTTTATTGTCTCCATTTCCAACTTCTGAATAACTACAATTGATGTAGTCATTCCTAATTGGTGAATCTGGATGTAGTGGGAATTGAATAGGTGGTTGATTCAACTATTCTTGGTACGCTTCCTCTCCGAGTTGTGCTCTCATTGCATCCTTCTCTCGAGTTGACATTGTTGTGGGGTGCAATGGAAGATGGTAGGTAGGCTACTCATCATCAGAAGAATCCTAATTTCAAAAATATTGAACATTAGTAGATTGATGATATTAGTAAGCACAATGCATTAATTTGTTTGTTCAAATTACATTATACCAAACAATTATTACCATCACCGACCAAGGATTATGGATGGAATATGGAATGTCACAATTGGCACGATAAAGCAACTGCCCATTTTCATCTACCAACTGCTTGCAGTATGTTTCTCCTAATCAGACCTTCTGACGTTTTTGAACTGGTACTGAAATATGTTTTGCATCAAAACTCGATTATGAATCAAGATCCTGCAAATTTGGATACATTTTTATTCAAATTGACATGGATAAAAAAAAATCAATGAGATAATCGAAACATAAATAAAATAAGTTAAACTTACTAGAGATGGAAAGGGAGAACTCTGCGATGGACTTTGAACAATATGGAATGGGCTAGAATTTGAAGAATTTGCCATTTGATCATATAATAAGATTTTCTCCCTGCATTTTAGCAAAATTAGCAATAAATTTTCCTGTACATATGTAAAATAAATTTTGAGGACCATACCATAATCTGAGTTTGAATATAGTTTTGAAACCATTTTTTAAGAAAAAGGCGACATAAAACGTAAAATGTATACTAAAGTATTTCAAATCATGCGAATTCATCCTAAAAGATCATTTGAGATGAATATACTATTTAATGTGCAAATAAAAGTTCAAATAACTTTAAAATCATCCTGGTGTGCTTATAAACCACAAACGCACTGGTGCACATATTAACAATAAGCATCGGTGCGTTGAAAAATCAACCACACCCCGTTTCTAGATTTTGTTAATAAAAATAAATTATATGTCTCTGGTGTGTCAAATAGTATGGACGCACCGATGCATAGTGTAATATGGTCGCACCGGTGCATCTTACATAAACACATCGTCGTGCCGAAAAAAATAAAAATAAAAATACGTTTTTTTTTTTTTAACAATTAAAAAAAGAGCTGGAATCGAATTTCATAAAGTCATTTAAATACTAAAAATCTATTCACTATTTCATTATTTTGCAAAATTTTGCAAGGGAGAGACTTGCAAGAAAGACATACAGAGGAGCATTGTGGAGGAGAAGAATACTTTGGAACCACAATATTATTCAGAATATGAGAATTTGAAGGGTATGGTGATTCACTCTAAACCATTTTCATAAAGTATTTTTAATATTAAGAAGGTATTCAATATTTTCATTATTTTTCCAAAATTTACAAGAGACAAATTTGGAAGAGAGACATACATGGGAGCACTGTGGAACAAAATAATACTTTGGAACAACAAAAATATTCAAAAAATCAGGATTTGAAGGATATGGTGATTCACTCAAAACACTACATTCAAAAAAAAAAAAAAAATCGTACTTACCTTAAACCCTTGTTTTTTCTTTTTCTTTTACGTGAATGAAAAATTTCACCCTAGGGTTTAACTCCCTCTATCACTTCAGAATTAGGGATTTTCGTTTTATGTATTTTAGATATAATGGGTTTGTTTTTCTATGTATAAGTGTTTTGCATGTGATGCAAACGGACCACTTATTGCATCGGATCCCAAACGCAGCCGACCCTCTACCTTTTTTAATTTTTATTGTTTTAAACGATTTCCAATTTGACCCTTTTTTTTAAATGTTTTCCTCTTTTCCAGTGCACCTTTTCGAAACAAATGCACCGGTGCGTTTATGTATAAGGAACACATTGATTAAGCCAGATTAAAAAAAAAAATAATTAAAAAATATGGTGCACTACTACAACATGGTCCAGCTGCTAGTCAGGTAGACATGCATCATACTAAGAAAACTCCATGTCCCCATGAGATACAAAAGCACGGTCTGGAAAGTAGCCACACAAGGAGGAGCACCTCAAGGAAGGCCCAACATGGATCCAAGAGACACTCATCGGAATGTCTCTATGAGGAAACTGACAATTCCAAGGAATCTTCTAATGGAAAAACTAGTTCCATTCTCAGACGAGAGGAAAGAAGAGGAAACATTCCAAGAGTCATGATGTAACACCATGTTTCCCCCATATTGTAAATATAACTATAATGTCCAAGAGACTATGGAAAACTCCATATGTGTGAATGTTATTTCAATGGAACTTTGTATGAAAGATAAATGAATGTAAATTTTGTTATTTACTAGAAAATGGATAAGTGTTGCATGACTGATGGAAGGGGGTGGGGTGTACTAAGAAAAAACATGAATGCTATGAAAAGAGATGGTGAAGGGGACCATGAATGGTTGTGTTAATCTTCACCAAACCATTACTTATTGGATTTAATTTCTTAGGACCAGAATAGTCCTCTGACCCATAAATGAATTACAGTCAGGATCGTAGGTGGGAAGACCTCCTCAAGATTTAATGAGGGGATGGGGAAGAGCATCCATATGTAAGGCTTCCAGACCTGACCGCGGGATGGGTATTTGGAGCCACACACAACCTTGCTGAAAGATGCAAGAAGGGAAGGTGTGGTGGGAAGAGGGAGACCTGCGAAGAGTGCAAAGGAGAGGAATCTTTCAGGTTCAAGGAAGAACTGGAAAATAAGTGTTCTGGTCAAAGGAGATGGAAGAGAAGGTTATGATACAAGCTGGTAAACGAGGTCGGTCCTCCTTGCTTACTATTGTGTAAACCATTTCAAAGATCCTGCAGGAGGAGGAGAGTAACCTCTGTCCCTACTGTTGCTGAGTCGGAAGAAGAGATTATATTGAAGAGCTTCATGGTCTAGCTCGGGGGTGGCTAGTGGTAAATCCGTTTGGAGTGACTGAGCCTACGGTTGGGTGGAAATGGGCACCCCTTTCAGCAGTCGTTTCACATTTTCTGGTTCTGATACGTATTTTCCCTGTTTTATGTGTTGAACTGGAATAATGGATGAATGCCTGGATTTATGTATATGTGTACTTATAAATATTTTCTGTGTGGAATGGTTATGGTATGTACATGCCTCCTTCCCTTTGAAAACCTACACCCTCAACCAATAGTTCAAATGCCCAGCTTGGCTCTGGAGGTTTCCTGGGGCATAAGCTTGTATGAAGATCGATATGGGAGATGTAGTGTTGACTCGAACTTGTCTATATAAACAGGACACCTCTTACAGAATCCTTCTCGTGCGACTGGGATTCTGGACCCAAGTCCTTAACCATTTCAGGGTAAAAGTTCAGGAAGGATAGCAAGAGTGGAAGCCTTGAAGGGGAGATCTCTTGAGTTGGGCGACCAACAGACAAGATCCCTTCGAAAGGACCCATATGACAAATTCTAGGAACCTTGGGCTAGGGCTAAGGAAGATATGTTGCCTTGTCTTCGAAGCTTTGGAAGTCTGGAACTTCGAAGTAAGACCGACCTTACCATCCTTACGTGGACCAAAGGTAACAGGGAGACTCGGTTTCCCATGAGGTTGACCGGTGATAGGCGGTTCCCCAAGAGGTTGGGTGAACTCATTTTTCAAATTAAACAAAGGCCCGAAACCCCGAAGTTTGGATCCGTGAAGAACCCAGCACCGTAGATCACGAGATCCCTCGGATCCTTTCCCAACCGTCGATATATCAGGGACGTGTGGCGCTAATCCCTCTAATTCAAAGATTAGATGCTTCAGAAGGTAAGAGGAGTCTACATAGAAATACCCCCGAATTTAGAACCCCCGAGGTAACCAGGATCCTAGATCTATAAATCTACATGAATGGATCTCGACTGTGAGATCTGAGGTATGCTTAAGGATGATCAGACCAGAGCGAAGAGGCGCAGTGACACCATCCATGGTGAGGTGGATTCAAACTTAACAATCCATGTGCCACCTAGATTTTTGCACATCACCTACCCCATAGGGCCCTTGGATTGTGACACGCATCATCCCGGGTGAGGGCACGTGTCGCCTATGAACCAACTACGTGTAAACCCCTGGTATGTGCCCACTTAGCCAACATGGTTGGTGAAGGGAATAGGACTTTGTGAGTCCTAAACTTTGGAACTTCAGAGGATTTGGAGAATAGTATCATAGAGAGTCCAAAGTAGACCCGAAGCCCGAATTAGGGGAGTATATATTAACTGTCCATTGGAAAGGACAGGTGTCATCATCTTCTGCACTCTGGAGTGGAAGTACTCCGGAAGAGTTTAAGAGTGGAGGATCGAGAACTCCTGAAGCCAGAGATCCAAAGTTAATCTCATCCGTTGGCTTTGACAAGAGTATGGACCATCGATTTGACCTGTGTCTATCCGCGAGTCCAGAGTCCAGCAAAATCAGAGTCAGGTGAGTCAAGAACACCCAAAGTCCGAAGTTTTGACATGCATGAGGAACCTATTGAGTCACACCCACGTGGAGGTCTCGTGGCCTCAACCAATGAATATACTAGGAACTTGAGATAGGCATATCCGCTAGTTCTGAGCTCGGTTATGAGCATGGTGACCATGGCTAGAAATCCTTGGATGAGAATAATGGGATTTGAGATCCCGAATGGAGGTCTTGAGTTCTTAAGAAGAGAAACGTTTCGACGCCTCACCATGGGTGTGTTACAAATTTGTATCAGAGCATGGTTACAACACTTGGCCTGCTTGGGCTCATGGACAAGTTGTGTAAAAACCATATTTAAATAACTTCAAGGGTGACGCCCTACCTTACCTCCTTCCTAAAAGGTCTTGTTAATCCCTTACTGTAGAAAATAATGAAAGCTTCATGTTGTGTGTGTGTATTTAAGAAATATGAACTATGTGATGTTCATGAACTAATAGATTGTTAGCTAATAGCAATTGTTTTTTCATCACTCAATCGGTCGATCATCTGTGGGAAACTGCAATAATAAAGGATGGTGACACTCCATGGAGTGGCGGATTGATCCCACAATAGAGATGAAGAATCTGACGAAATAAGTGTGGTAGAGACCCCTCCGGATCTGGCTAAAACTGTAAGGAGTCTCATGGTCGAATTACAGAGCTGCAAGGACAACAACGAGAGATTAATAAAAGAGCAAGATAAGAAAATGGAAATTAATGCAGTCTTGCTACAGAGTTTATCCGACATACATAGACAGCTGCAACATGGAACTGCAACATGGACGATAGATGAAGAGGAGCTTAATTCCACCTGAGATACGAAAATGTGGTCCCATAAGTGGCCACACTAGGAGGAGTACCTCGAGGAAGGTCGAACCTGGAGACAGGGGACACTCATTGGGAGAATCCTCTAGAAAGGAAACTGGTGACTTAGAGGGATCTTCTATTAGTAAAACTAGCTCACATTCTCAAAGGAAAAGGAAGAAACAAAAGCATTCCAAAAGTCATGACCCTGAAGAGTTCAAGAAATCCAAACCACCCTCTATCGATGGTGATATTGAGAAAGGGGAAGAGGCAGAAGCTTGGATGCTTGCATTAAAGAAGTACTTCAGAGTCCATGATTTCTTTGAAAACTTGAAGGCTCGAATAGCCATCTTCAACCTGAATGGAAAGGCTTCCATTTGGTGGGAATACCTTAAGAATGTGAAAGAAATCCATGAAGAGGACCTAAAATGGAAAAGTTTGAGAAACACTTCAAGAAGAAGTATCTATTAGAAAAATATTTTGATGAGAAGACTAAAGCGTTTTATGAACTCAAGTTGGGAAAACTCACCATAGAGGAATATGTCAATAAATTCCTTGAGCTGCTGAGGTATGTACCCTACATTAAGCATGAAAAGGTGAAAGTGCAACGATTTATTAGCAGGTTACCCTAGAACTACAAGAACATGATTGAGTTCGATGAGCCAAAAACCTTAGAAGACACTATCTGAAAGGAAAGATATTGTTATGAATAGTTCGAGAGTCAGATAGAACCTTGCGAGGATTGGAAGAAGAAGAGTGGTTCGGGATTCAACAAGAAGGGGTTCACAGCCTCAAAATTTAAGAAATATAGGAAGGACTCTAAGATAGCCCTTCCTGATAGAAGTGTATATCAATAGAATTTCCCCTCCTATAGTGGAAATAAACCTTTTGGAACAACCCTAGGGAGGATGGATAACCCAAAGAAGGAACCCTTGAAATGTTGGGGTTGTGGAGAAGAACATCTACTGAGGAACTGTCCACATAGACAATAGAAAAATAGGAGGGTTTACAACAAGAATCTACCACTGTCAATGATGTGGCTAGGATTATGCCACATATTTATGCAGTTGTGGATAATAAACAAGCCGACCACCAAGCTTCAGTGGTGGAGATTGAAGGTATGATCGCCAACCACCTATTTTCTATTTTAATTGACCATGGTTCTAATTTGAGTTATGTGGCCCCTCATGATGTTGATAAGTGTAAATTGCAACCAATTAGGCATGCTAATCCCTGGTTAGTACAACTAGCCACTAGAACCAAAAGAAAAGTAACAAAGGTCATACTAGCCTGCCAATTCACTGTGGATGGATTTCCCACCCAAGCTACCCTTAACATATTCCCCTAGGATCTTATGACCTGTTGATTGGTATGGATTGGCTAGCTGCATATAAAACTAAGTTAGATTGTTACTATAAAACCTTAGAATGTGTGAATGAAGAAGGGAGAAAGATAACCCTCCGAGGAATTTAGAAGCATGTCTCAGTGAGACAAATATCAACACGTCAAATTAAAAAGTATTGCAAAAAGGGATGTCCTCTATATGAAATACAGGTATTGAAATCAGGTAAGGATGACAAACCAAACCTAGAGGACCACCCCGTATTAACAGAATATATATATGTGTTTCCAGAAGAGGTACCGGGTATACCTCCGAGAAGAGATATTGACTTCTCCATAGATCTTTCACTAGGAGTGGTGCTAGTGTCTAGGACACCCTATAGGATGAGCACACTTGAGCTTGTTGAGCTTAAGATCCAACTAAAGGAAATGATGGATAAAGGCTACATACGACCCAGTGTGTCTTTGTGGGAAGCACTAGTCTTGTTTGTGAAGAATAAGGATGGCACACTTTGATTGTGCATAGATTATAGACAACTCAATAATACAACCATAAAGAACAAGTACCCTTTACCAAGAATCGATGACTTGTTCGACCAATTAGGGGGTGCTTCCATTTTCTCAAAGATTGACTTAAGGTCTGGATACCATCAAGTCCGAATCAAGGATGAAGACATCCACAAAACAACATTCAAGACCAGATATGGTCACTATCAATCTGTGGTGGTTCCATTTGGATTAACCAACGCCCCCACCACCTTTATGTGCTTGATGAACAATGTACTCGGAAAATTCCTAGATAGATTTGTATTGGTTTTTATTGATGATATATTAATCTACTCCAAGAATAGAGAGGAGAATGAAGAACATATTAGACTTGTACTTCAAGTTCTAAGAGAGCATCAAATCTATGCTAAGTTTAGCAAGTGTGACTTTTCCAGAAACAAGTCCATTACTTAGGCCATGTTATTTCTAAAGAAGGGGTGGCAATAGACCCTGGAAATATCAGATCTATCATGGAATGGCCTACCCCAAAGGATTTTTTCGATATCAGATCCTTTATGAGCTTAGTAGGATACTATAAAAGGTTCATAAAATGATTTTCCAAGATTGGTTGCCCAATCACTTCCCTTCAGAAAAAGGGGGTTAAATTCATTTGGACACTGGAATGTGAAGAAATATTTCAATCACTAAAATACCTTTTGACCCACACACCCATGATGAATATCGTCGACCCCAGTAATGATTTCCTCATATGTACAGATGCCTGCAAGGAAGGAATCAGAGGAGTCCTTATGCAAGAAGGACGTGTGATTTTCTAAGAGTCCAGAAAATTGAATGAGAACGAAATCAATTATGTGACCCATGATCTGGAGTTGGCTGCCATAGTGCATGATTTAAAAATGTGAATGCAATACCTCATGGGTATGAGGTTTTTACATACGAGAGACCATTGTGGGTTGAGACACATGTTTTATCAACCAAAACTCAATGCTATTCAAGCTAGATGGATGGCTCTCCTTAGTGAGTTTGATTTCAAAATCAAACATATCAAAGGGAAGGAAAATATGGTGGTTGATGCCCTTAGCAGAAGTATGAAATGATTCACCTGGCAGCAGTGAACACTTGTGAAATGGATGTCAGGGAAAGAGTCAGGAATGCAAAAGAAACATATGTGTTCTTCAAGACCGTGACATCGTACCTAAAGCAAGATCCCACAGGGTTAAATTATGAAGACTATCAGATGTTGGACGAAGGTCTTCTCACTTACAGAAAAAAATTGTATATTCCAAGTTGTGACGACTTGAAGAGGTTCATAATGGATGAACTACACAATAGACCATATACTATCACCCAGGATATCAGAAAATGATCACGACCACTAGGAAATAGTTTTATTGACCTGGACTGAAAAAGGATGTAGCTGACTACCTAGCTAAGTGACTAGAATGCCAACAAGTTAAGGCAGTACACCGACACCGAATAGGTTTGTTGCAGCCTCTACCAATTCTAGAATGGAAATGGGAAACCATTTCCATGGATTTTATCATCGGGTTACCAAGATCGGTTAGGCAGAATGATGCCATCATGGAAGTAGTGGACAAGTTGAGTATGTCTGCTCACTTAATTCCTGTCAAATCAAATTTTAAGACAATGGATATTGCCAACATCTTCATGAAAGAGATCTTTAGACTGCATGGCATGCTTAAGGAGATTGTATTTGACCGAGATACAAAGTTCACTTCAAGCTTTTGGAAATCCTTGATGGCGGGTTTTGAGACTAAATTGTTGTTTAGCACAACTTATCACCCTAAAAAGGATGGACAGACATAAAGAGAAAACCAGATGTTAGAATACATGTTGAGGATGAATGTAATGCATCAACCTAATTAGAAGTGGGAAGACTACCTACCGTTGGTAGAGTTTGCCTACAACAACGGTTACCAAGAGTCACTAAAGATGAGACCTTTCGAAGCCCTCTATGGAAGACCGTGCAGGATTCCAGTCAACTGGAGTAATCTAATGGATAGAGTTACAATCGGACCTGACATGATGAAAGAGATGGAACACCAAGTGATCCAGATAAAGAGAAATCTGAAAATTTCTCAAGATAGACAGAAAAGTTATGCTGACAGAAAAAGAACCCCTGGAGAATTAAAGATAGGAGACCATGTCTATCTCAGAGTTAGGCCCATGAAGAGTTCCCTGAGAATGGGAGCTTGTGCCAAGATGGAACCTCATTATTGTGGACCCTTTGAATTTTTAGATAGAGTGGGACCTGTAACCTATAGGTTATCACTCCCTCCCACAGTAAAGGCACATAATGTTTTCCATGTTTCATTACTGAAGAAATATGTACATGATTCTAATCATATAATTGACTGGTCTGTGATCCAGGTGGATTTCGAAGGATAATTCCTACCTAAACCTCAATGAATACTAGACATTAAGGAAACTCCACTCAGGAACCAAACCATTGCACAGGTCAAGGTTCAATGGAAACACTTTGGCTCGGATGAGGCCACGTTGGAAATGGAGGATGCCATGAGACAAGCATATCCTTTTTTGTTCACTTATGTATGTACATAGCACATTCATAAATAGAACATAGAGGATGATGTTCCTTAAAGGGGGAGGGATTTGTAACAACCTGTTTCCCCCATATTGTAAATATAACTATAATGGCCAAGAGACCATGTAAAGCTCCATTTGTGTGAATTTTGATTCGATGGACCTTTGTATGAAAGGTAAATGAATGTAAATTATGTTATTTACTAGAAAATGGATAAGTGTTGCATGAATGCTAGAAAGGGGGGTGTACTAAGAGAGAACACGAATGTTATGAAAAGAGATGGTGAAGGGGACCAGGAATGGTTGCGTTAACCTTCACCAAACCAGTACTTACTAGATTTAATTGCTCAGGACCAGAATAATCCTCTAACCCAAAAATGAATTACAGTCAGGCTGGTAGGTGGGAAGAACTCCTCAAGAGTTAATGAGGGGATAGGGAAGAGCACCGATTTGTAAGGATTCCATACCTAACTTCGGGATGGGGATTTTGAGCCACACACAACCTTGCTGGAAGAGGAAAGAAGGGAAGGTGTGACGGGCAGAGGGAGACCTACGAAGAGTGCAGAGGAGAGGAAGCTTTCGGGTTCAAGGAAGAACTGGAAAATAAGCATTATGGTCACAGGAAATGGAAGAGAAGGTTATGATACAATATGATAAACGAGCCCAATCCTCCTTGCTTTTTATCGTGTAAACCATTGCCAATATCCTGTGAGAGGAGGAGAGTAACCTTCATCCCTATTGTTGTTGAGTTGAAAGATGATATTTTTGTGCAGAGCAGCGTGGTCTAGATCAGGGGTGGCTAGTGGTAAATCCTTTTGGAGTGACTGAGCCTACAGTTGGGTGGAAATGGGCACCCCTTTCAACAGTCACTTCACGTTGTCTGGTTTTGATAAGTATTTTCCCTTTTTATGTGTTGAACTGGAATAATGGATGAATTCCTAGATTTATGTATATGTGTACTTATAAAAAATTTCTATGTGGAATGGTTACGGTATGTACATTCCTCCTTCTCTTTGAAAACCTACACCCTTGACCAATAGTTCGAATGCCCAACTTGGTTCTGGAGGTTTCCTGGGGAATAAGCGTGTATGACGATCGAGATGGGAGATGTAGTGTCGACCCGAACCTGTCCATCTGAAGAGGAAATCTCTTACAGAATCCTTGTCGCGCGACCAGGATTCCGAACCCAAGTCCTTAACCATTTCCGGGTAAAAGTTCAGGAAGGATAGAGAGAGTGGAAGCCTTGAAGGGGATATCTCTTTGGTTGGGAAACCAATGGACGCGATCCGTTCGAAAGGACCCATATTACCAATGCCAGGAACCTTGGTCTAGGGCTAAGGAAGATATGCTTCCTTGGCTTCATAGCTCCAGAAGTCCGAAACTTTGGAGTAAGACCAACCTTACCATCATTATGCGGACCAAATGTAACCAGGAGACTCGGTCTACCTTGAGGTTCACTGACGATAGGTGATTCCCCAGGTGGTTGGGTGAAATCATTTTGCAAATTAAATCAAGGCCCAAAACCCTAAAGACTAGAGCCTCGAATGACCCAACACCATAGATCATGGGATCCCTTGGATCCTTTCCCAACCGTCAATATATCAAGGATGCGTGGTGCTAATCCCTCTAATTCGGAGATTGGATGCTTTAGAAGGTAAGAGGAGTCTACATAAAAATGCTCCTGAATGTTGAACCCCCGAGGTAACCATGAACGTAGATCTATAAATCTACGTGACTGGATCTCGAATGTGAGATCTGAGGTATGTTGAAGGACGATCAAACCAGAGTAAAGAGGTGCAACAATGCCATCCATGGTGATGTGGATTAAAACTTAACGAGCCACGTGTCACCTGGATTTATTCGCATCACCTACCCCATAGGGCCCTTGGATTGTGACACGCATCATCCCGGGTGAGGGAACGTGTTTCCTCTGACCCAACTATGTTTCAACCCATGGTACGTGACCACATAGCCAACGTGGTTGGTGAAGGGACTGGTACTTCGAGAGTCCTGAACTTTGGAACTCCGGAGGATTTGGAGCATAGTATCATAGCGAGTCCAAAGAATAACCAAAGCCCAAATTAGCGGAGTATATCTGAATCGTCCATTGGAAAGGACATGTGACATCATCTTCCACACTCTGGAGTGGAATTACTTTGGAAGAGTTTAAGAGTGGAGGGTCAAGAACTCCCGAAGTAAATATCAGTCGTTGGTTGTGACAAGTGTATGGATCATTGATTCGACCCATGTCTGTCTGCGAGTCTAGAGTCTGGGGGAAACAAAGTCAGGTGAGTAAAGAACACTCAAAGTCTGAAGTTTTGAAGTGTGCGAGGAACCTATTGAGTCAGACCCACATGGAGGTCACATGGCCTCGACCAATGAATATCCAAGGAATTTGAGAGAGGCATATCTGCCAATTCTGATATCGGTTCTGAGCATGGTGACCGTGGCTGGAAAGCCCTGGATGAGAAGAATGGTATTTGAGACCTCGAATGGAGGTCTTGAATTTTTGAGAAGAGCAAAATTTCGACACCCTACCATGGGTGTGTTAGACATGACCCTGAAGAGTTAAAGAAGCTAAACTGCCAACCTTTGATGGAGAGATTAAGAAGGGGCAAGAAACTGAAGTTTGGCTACTTGGCTTGAAGAAGTACTTTAGATTCCATGACTACTCTGAAAACTTAAAGGCTCGGATATCCATTTTCAACATGAATGGGAAATCTTCCATTTGGTGGGAGGACCTTAGGAATGTGAAAGGAATCCATGAGAAGGACTTGTCATGGAAACACTTTGATAAATACTTCAAGAAGAAGTATCTGTCAGAAAAGTAATTCAATGGGAAGGCCAAGGAATTCTATGAACTCAAGTTGGGACAACTCACCATAGATGAGTATATCAACAAATTTATCAAGATGATGATTTATGTGCCCTACATAAAGGATGAACAAGTCCTACTAGGACAAAATTGAGTTTGATGAGCCAAATACTTTAGAAGATACTATTCGAAAAGAAAGGTATTTCTATGAGAAATTCAAGAGTAACACAAAACCCCATGAACACTGGAAAAACAAAAACAATTCGGGATTCAAGAAGAAGGGTTTTAAATCCCTAAGATTTAAGAACCATGGGAAGAGATCTAGGATGAGCCTTCCTACCAGAAGTGTGTATCAAAAAAAAATTCCATCCCAGAGTGGAAATAAACCATTCGAAGCAATTCCAAGTAAGACTGATAACATGAAGAGAGAACCCTTGAAATGTTGGGGTTGTGGAGAGGAACATCTGATGAGGGATTTTTTGCATAGGCAATAGAGCAATAATAGGGTCTACAATGTCAAAGAGGCTACCACAGTCAGTGATGTGGCTAGGAGCATGCCAAAAATTTATGCAGCCTTGGATAATAGACAAGCTGACCACTAAGCCTCAGTGGTGGAGATGGAAGGTACGATTGTCAACCATCCTATTTCCATTTTAATTGAACCTGATTCTAATTTGAGTTATGCTTCCCCTCAAACTGTTGAGAAATGTAAATTGCAAAAAGTTAAACATCTTAAATCATGGCTGGTATAATTAGTCACTGGAACCAAAAGAAAAGTGACATAGGTCATACCAGTATACCAATTATTTTTAAGTGTGTTTCCCACCCAAGCTAACCTAAACATACTTCCTTTAGGATCTTATGACCTATTGATGGGCATGGACAGGTTGGCTTCCCAAAAAACCAAGTTGGACTGTTATAGTAAAACTTTGGAGTGTGAAAATGAAGAAGGAAGAAGGGTAATCCTATAAGGGATTCAAAGGTTTGTCTCAGTGAGACAAATACCAGCCCTCCAAGTGAAGAAGTATTGCAGAAAGGGATGTCCCTTGTATGCAATATAAGTGTTGAATGTTGTTGATAAAGACAAACCAGCCTACAGGACCATTCCATATTAAGAGAATATAAATATTTATTCCCAGAAGAAGTGCCAGGTCTACCTCCAAGAAGGGATATTCACGTTTCAATAGAACTTGTATCAGGAGCAGTGCCCATGTCTATAAAACCCTATAGAATGAGTACACCAGATCTAGTTGAGATAAAATTATAGCCGAAGGAGATGTGGGACAAAGGATACATTCGACCTAGTGTGTATCCATGGGATGCACCATCCTTGTTTGTGAAAAAGAAGGATGACACACTCATATTGTGCATAGATTATAGAAAACTCAATAATATGACCATCACAAATAAGTATCCCTTGCCAAGGATCGATGACTTGTTTGACCAATTAAGGGGTGATACAATACTCTCCAATATTGACTTGAGGTATGGATATCATAAGGTCTGAATTAAATATGAAGACATCCAAAAGAGATCCTTTAGGACAAGATATGGTCACTATGAATTTGTGGTGGTGCCATTTGGGCTTACCAATGCACCAACCACTTGTATGTCCTTAATGAATAACATATTTAGAAAGTTTTTGGATAGGTTTGTGTTGGCTTTTATTGATGATATCCTAATATATTCCAAGAATAGTAAAGAAAATGAATAAAATCTCAAGCTAGTACTCCAAGTACTAAGAGAACACAAGATTTATGCTAAGCATAATAAGTGTGACCTTTTCTAGAAACAAGTCCATTACTTAGGCCATGTTATTTCTGAGGAAGGAGTGGCAGTTGATCCTAAAAATATTAAAGCCATCATGGATTGGCCTACCCCAAAGGATGTATCTCATATCAGATCATTTATGGGCCTAGCTGGATACTATAGGAGGTTCATAAAGGGATTCTCCAAGATTCGTTGCCCAATAACCTCCCTTCAGAAAAAGGGGGTTAAATTCATTTGGACATCAGATTGTAAAGAATGATTTCAAAAGCTAAAATACCTTCTAACCAATGCACATGTATTGAAGATTGTATACCCAAAAAATGACTTCCTTGTGTGTGCATATTCCTGCAAATAAGGGCTTGGAGGGGTCCTTATACAAGAAGGACATGTGATCTACTACAAATCCATAAAATTGAATGAACATGAAGTCAATTATGTGACCTAGGATATGGAATTGTCTACCATAGTGCATGCTTTAAAAATGTGGAGGAATTAACTCTTAGGTAGAAGATTTGTACTTATGACATACCATAGTGGGTTGATGTATTTGTTTGACCAATCGAAACTTAATGTGAGACAAGCTAGGTGGATGGCTCTCCTTAGTGAGTTTGATTTTTAAATCAAACATATCAAAGGAAGGGAGAATAGGGTGAATGATGCCCTTAGTAGAAGTATGGAAGTGGTTCACTTGGTAGCTATAAGCGCCAGTGAATCATACATCAAAGAGAGATTCAAAAGTGCATAAGAAACAGATGCATTTTTCAATATCGTGATGTCATACCTAAATTAAGAGCCCACAGGGATGAAGTACAAAGGTTATCAGATGCTTAATGATGGTTCGTTGAATTACAAGGGAAGATTGTATATTCCAAATTGTGATGACTTGAAGAGGTTCATAATGGATGAACTACACAAAATACCATATATCGGTCATCTTGGTTATCAGAAAGTGATCACAACCACTAGGAAACTATTTTATTGGCCTGGACTGAAAAATGACATAAGAAATTACTTAGTTAAGTGTCTAGAATGTCAACAGGTCAAGGCAGAGCATCGACACCCAGCAGGGTTGTTGCATCGCATACCAATTCCCAAATGGAAATGAGAAACCATCTCCATGGATTTCGTCACGGGATTACCAAGATCAACCAAACAGAATAATGCCATCATGGTAGGTGTGGACAAACTGAGAAAGGCTTCTCACTTCATACCCTTCAAGTCAACCTGCAAGGAAATATATATTGCAAAATTTTCATTAAAGAGATATTTAGACTACATGGCATGCCTAAGGAAATTATATCTGACCGAGATACAAAATTTACTTCAAACTTTTGGAAATATTTGTTTGCTAGTTTTGAAACAAAATTTCTCTTTAATATATCCTATCATCCTCAAACCAATGGGTAGACAGGGAGGATAAACCAAGTGTTAGAAGAAATTCAGAGGATGCATGTAATGCATCAACCCAAGAAGTGGGAGGACTACATACCACTGGTAGAATTTTCCTACAAGAATGGTTATCAAGAGTCATTAAAAATGAGCCCTTTTGAATCCCTCTATGGAAGACAATGAAACATTCCAATCAACTGGAACAACCCAGTAGACATAGTTACAATCGGGCCAAATATTCTAAAGGAAATGGAACAACAAGTAATTCAGATCAGACAAAATATGAAGATAGCCCAGGATAGGCAAAAGTGTTATGCAGACATGAAAAGGACTTCCAGAGAGTTCAAAGTAGGGGCTCATGTGTATATCTGAGTTATATCAGGAAAAACTCTTTGAGGATGGAAGCTTGTGCCAAGATTTCACCTCGGTATTGTGGACCCTTTGAAGTTTTGGATAGAGTGGGACCAATAGCCTATTGGCTAGCACTTCCTCCCACATTGAAGGAACATAATGTTTTCCATGATTCTTTATTAAAGAAGTATGTACATGATTCTAATCATATTTTTGACTGGTCTATGATTCAGGTGGAACCCGAGGGAGAATTCCTTCCAAAACCTCAATGCATAGTAGACAGGAAGGAAACCCCATTCAGGAACAAAACCATTAGATAGGTCAAGGTGCAATGAAAACGCTTTGGCCCAGATGAGGCTACATAGGAAATGGAGGATGCCATGAAACAAGCATATCCATTTTTGTTTACTTCTGTACATACAAAGCACATCGACCGATGGAACAATGAGGACGATATTCCTTTAAGAGGGAGGGGATTGTAATACCCATGTTTCCCCTAGTTTGTAAATATAACTATAACTGGACAAGATACTATGGCTGACTAAATACATGTGAATGTTTGATTTGATGAACCTTTGTATAAAAGGGTCAATGTATGAATTTTCTGATATTAATAGAAATTGGATATGTGTTGCACAGCTGCTGAAAGGGGGGGATTTTTCCAAGACAGACCATGGATTCTATGAGAGAGATGGTGAGGGAAACCAAGAATGGTTGAGCTGACCCTCACCAAACTAGTACCTACTATGTGTAATTGCTCAACAATTCTCTAATTTTGAAAGGAATTACCAGTTAGGCTGGTAGTTGGAAGGCCCTCCTCAAGAGTTAATGAGGAGATGGGGTAGGGTGCCCATATGTAAGGCTTCTAGGCCTGACCACGAGTTGGGGATTCAGATCCATGCAACCTTACTGAGGGAGGAAAGAAAGAAAGTAATTCGGGGGATAGAGGTAGATCTGTAAGGAAGAAGAGTAGAGAAAAACAATCTCCAGAAGAGAAGAGAGCATATTTTCGACTCTGGAGTTAAGAGAAAACATGAGAAGCAATATTGTTTTGGCTGTAAGAAGCCATGGGAAGGGTCTCTCTACAAGATGATAAACGAGGCTGACGAGTGACTGAGGAAGTGGTCGTGTATACCTCCTTTCTTGGTGTAGAGAAATTCAATTTCCAAGATCCTATGGGAGGAGGAGAGTAACCTCCATCCCTAACTGTCGTGCAATAAGGAGAAATAATCTCTCTCAGAGAATGATGGTCTATCTCGGGGGTGGCCAACAATAGTGAATGATTTAAAAATGTGGAGGCATTACCTCTTAGGTAGAATATTTTTACTTATGATAGACCATAGTGGGTTGATGTATTTGTTTGACCAATCGAGCTCAATGTGAGACAAGCTAGGTGGATGTATCTCCTTAGTGAGTTTTATTTTGAAATCAAACATATCAAAGGACAGGAGAATAGGGTGGCTTATTCCCTTAGTATAAGTATGAAATTGGTTCACTTGGAAGATGTAAGTGCCAGTGAATCAGACATCAAAGAGAGAGTCAAAAGTGCACAAGAAAAAGATGCATTTTTCAAGACCGTGATGCCATATCGAAAGCAATAGATCACAGTTATGAAGTATGAAGACTATCATATGATTAATGATGTCTTGTTGACTTACACGAGAAGATTGTATATTGCATAGTGCATGATTTAAAAATGTGTAGAAGATTTGTACTTATGACATACCATAGTGGGTTGAGGTATTTGTTTGACCAACCGAAACTCAATGTGAGACAAGCTAGGTGGATGTCTCTCCTTAGTGAGTTTGATTTTGAAATCAAATATATCAAAGGAAAGGATAATAGGGTGGCTTATGCCCTTAGTAGAAGTATGAAAGTGGTTCAGACCATATATTTGTCATCATGGTTATCAGAAAATGATCATAGCCACTAGGAAACTATTTTATTGGTCCGGAATGAAAAAGGACATATCTGATTACTTAGCTAAGTGTCTAGATAGTAAGAAAGTCAAGGAAGAGAACTAGCACCCAGCAGGGTTGTTGCAACTCCTAACAATTTCCGAATGGAAATGGGAAATCGTCTCCATGGATTTCATCACATGATTACCAAGATCAAATAAGAAGAAAGATGCCATCATGCTAGTTGTGGACAAACTGAGAAAGTATTCTCACGTCATACCCATCAATTCAATTTGAAAGGAAATATATATTACCATAATTTTCATGAAAGATATATTTAGACTACATGGCATGCCTGGGGAAATTATCTCCTACCAAGATACAAAATTTACTTCAAACTTTTGGAAATCTCTGTTTGTTGGTTTTGAAACAAAATTGCTCTTTAGTACAGTCTATCACCCTCAAAATGATGGGAAGACAGAGAGGGTAAACCAAGTGTTAGAATACATGTTGAGGATGCATGTAATGCATCAACCCAAGAAGTGGGAGGACTACCTTCTGATGGTATAATTTTCCTACAACAATGGCTATCAAGAGCCATTAAAAATGAGCCCTTTTTAAGCTCTCTATGGAAGACAATGCAACATTCCAATAAGCTCGAACAACCCAGTAGACAGAGTTACAATCAGGCTAGATATTCTAAAGGAAATGGAACAACAAGTAATTCAGATCAGACAAAATCTGAAGATATCCCAGGATAGGAAAAAGAGTTATGCAGACATGAAAAGGACTCCTAGAGATTTCAAAGAATGAGATCATGTGTATCTCCGAGTTAGACCGATGAAAATCTCTTTGAGGATGGGAGATTGTGCCAAGTTGGTACCTCGGTATTGTGGACCCTTTGAAGTTTTGGATAGAGTTGGACCAATGACCTATCGACTAGTACTTCCTCCGACAATGAAGACACATAATGTTTTCCATGTTTCTTTTTTAAAGCAATATGTACATGATTCTAATCATATTATTGAATGGTTTGTGATTCAGGTGGACCCGAGGGAGAATTCTTGCCAGAACCTCAATGCATAGTAGACAGGAAGGAAACCCCACTCAAGAACAAAACCATTTCATAAGTCAAGGTGTAGTGGAAACACTTTGGCCCAGATGACGCTACATGGGAAATGGAGGATTCCATGAAATAGGCATATCCATTTTTTTTTACTTTTGTACATACAAAGCACATCAACTGATAGAACATCGAGGACGATGTTCCTTTAAGGGAGAGGGGATTGTAATACCCTTGCTTCCCCCAGTTTATAAATATAAATATAACTGGTCAAGCGATAATGGCAGACTAAATACATGTGAATGTTTGATTTGATGAACCTTTGTATAAAAGCGTTAATGTATGAATTACTTGCTATTAATAGAAATTGGATATGTGTTGAAAAACTGCTGAAAGGGGGAGAGTTTTCCAAGATAAACCATGGATTCTATGAGAGATATGGTGAGGGAAACCAAGAATGGTTGAGATGACCCTCACCAAACCAGTACCTACTGGGTGTAATTGCTCAATAGTCCTCTAACCCAGAAATGAATTACCAGTCAGACTGGTAGTTGAAAGGCCCTCCTCAAGAGTTAATGAGGACTTGGGGTAGGGTAACCATATGTAAGGCTTATAGTCCTAACCATGATTTGGGGATTCAAACCCACACAACCTTGCTGATGGAGGAAAGAAAGGAACTAATTTGGGGGACAGAGGCAGATCTGCAAGGAAGCAGAGTAGAGAAAACCAATCTCCAAAAGAGGAGAGAGCATGTTCGGCTCCGGAGTTAAGAGAAAAGTTTAGAAGAAAGCTCATTTTGGCTATAAGAAGCCATGGGTAGGGTCTCACTACAATATTATAAACGAGGTTAACGAGTGATTGAGGAAGTGCTCACGCAAAGATCCTTGATTGGTGTAGAGAAATCTGGTTTCCAAGATCCTGTGGGAGGAGGAGAGTAACTTTCATCCCTAACTATCGTGGAGAAAGGAGAAAGAATATCTCTCAGAGCATCATGGTCTAGCTCGAGGGTGTCCAATGGTAAATCTGTCAGGAGTAGATATGCCTATGGTTGGGTGGAAACATGCACCCCTTTCAGCAGTCGCTTCACATTTTCCATTTCTGATAAGCACTTTCATACTCTGTGTCATACATTGGATGCGATGATTGAATGCCCAGTTTTATGGTTAAATATTGTTGTGTTTGAACAGTTATTAGAAATACTCATTTGCTTTTGTAAACTGCTATATTTACATGGTATTTGATTTACCTCAGATAAGTTGCTAGAGAGTGATGGGATGTGAATCCACAGGAGATTCGAGGTAGGATTAACTGAAACGTCTAAGTCCTGCCGACCTTTTGAGTTTACCTTAGTGGAAATGTAAAGTTAAAATATGTGGGAGAAGGGACTTTCCTTTAGACCCTCCACCCATGTGACCAAGGGCTCATACCCATAGCCTTAATCAAGTCTTGGCTAAGGGTTGAGTGTAGCCCGAAACCTCAATGTGATCTCATATGAAGCAGGGTTGGAGGCCCCTTTATAAGCCTGAAAGGAGCGAAGCTACTTTGGCTTCGGGACTTTAGGACTTATGACTCCACAACCCTAAAAAATTGTCGAAGGCTAAAGTCGTGAATTGATGAGGGTCGTGGATCTCGAAATCCATTGGAGATCTCTCTCAGCAGTTATATCGAACTTAGGAAGGGGTAGCATTAAGTACTTTGGCAAAGTTCCACTTTAGGAGAATTAGAGGTGGCCTAGTGATGCAGGCTTGGGTGATCCTACCTCTTAGACTCACCCACTCACAGGATCGCTCTGTTCCTCTCCCTTCGAGCCGAAGCGGCTCCTTAGATTCCCTGCTGGAATCACTGCTGTGAAAATCCCAATCCACAGGTCCTTCTCATTCACCTGCACGGCCTCTGCAACTAACCGTGGGTATCCCCGAGTCACTATTGGGGTTCGGGGTTTCTGCTGTCGAGAGTCACAATCCTCTCGAATCCCAGATCTCCGATTCTCCGATACAACTTAAGCGCTAGCCCTGTTGGAAATGTCCCTGGTCCATATGACCATTACAATAAGACCTCAGCCTTAATCTCCTCTATCGGGGTTTCAATGCTCTCAAAACCTAATGTGTCCCTTTGTGTGCTAGCCCACCCGGCTAGGCCATGGTCCATACGAGCACCTCTGATATGACCTCAGTCAAATGGCGTCCCATCGGGGTTTCGAGGTTCACAAGTTTGCAATGCAAAGTTTTCACCACCACAGAATCCCTGATATGCCGATCCCCGATGCGCTCTATATCTCTGACAGCTGGCCTCCACTACGCCACCGTCCTCCTTTGCTGCTGTGCTGACAGCTGGCCCCCACTCATCGGGGTTTCGCGGATCGCGATTCAGAAATGCACAAAACACTTGTCACCGGAATCCCTGATATCCCGATAAACAAAGTGTCGACGGCATATATCTCTACCACATGTCCACTGAGCGGACGGTTCTGATGGTGTCGGGAAATCGCGACTGACACTGCTCCAACTCACACGACCTCGAGAATTCTGATTTCCCGATGGCCGATATCCTGACTGCTAACTTTCGTGCAGCTTCCACAGATCTGACGGCTGTCGGGGTTTCTTCTCAGATCTGATGGCTCAGACCTGTTCTTCTCGTGCGCTCCTCCTCCTGTGATTAACCTCCGTGCAAATCTTCCCGATCCTACGGATGACGAGATTTCTCTTATGAGATCCAACGGCTGTCAGTCCTCCTCTCATGTGCGCTTCTTCCAGAGCTCCCTGGATGTAACTATTCAACGGTCCAGATCTGTTTTCTCCTGCCGATCTAACGGCTGCTATCGCTCCCTCCTGAGCTTCTACGTTTCCTTCCTTCCTATGCTTGGAAGAATATCTGAGTCTCAAAGGACTCAACCTTTGTCTTGTTACTCTGCGAGCCCCTCGAACTTGAGTCTCGCTGCGCGTATAAACGCTTACTCCTTCTGAGATTTCCTTGCTTTGAATCCTTGGTGGATTCTTCGACTTCTGCGCTCCTGCAGAGCCTTCACACACCAACGTGCTATCTCTTCTGAGCTTGCGTAAATACTCAGACCCCTTGGGGAATTCGGTTCTTCTTCTCCCTCAGATGGAGAATATCGACGCCTTCCTAGCTTCCTTCTCAAGCAACCTCCGTGCCGAGTCTTTCTGGGTATTCAGCAACCCAGTACAGGTCCCTCAGTGGACTCTGCTTTCCGCTTCAGAACTCCAAGATTTCTCTCCTCCTGTGCCTGCCTGCACATTTACTCAACGCCCTCCTGGCGGAGTCTCTTTCCTCAGAACGCTCAACAGTCCTGGGTTTCTTCCATGCAACCTATGCACTCGCTCGACGCCCTTCTGGCAGAGCTTCTCATAATCCTCAGTGATTTTGTCTGCAACTGTGTCTCAGCCACACAGCCTTGTCTCCTGAGGTGTTCAACAACCTCACAGGTCTTCTTCTCCTGAGTTAATGACTTCAGTTTCTGCCTCAGCACGTCTCTGTCTGACTCCTCACGAGTTCAGAAATGCATCCTCTATGCACGGCTATCAGAACCTCAATGTCCTATCATACCCTCCTGGTATGAAGCCTCAAAGACCTTCAACCCTGAAATCAAACAAACCCAACAAATGCACAACTACAACATACATTCATAATATAAAAGGAACACACACAGACATCCATGTAAGACAGAATAATGCAGGAAAAACTGCTCTGTATTAATAATGGCAAATGCCTGTATATTTTTACAAGGTGCTCCTGAGCTCTCTCGGCTCCTCTCTACTCTCTTCTGCTCTACATGCATACTTGACTCAAAAATGAGATCTGAATATCTCTTTTACCTGAGGGCTCATTCCTCCAGGTTCACCTACTATATTAATTTACAATCAATGGCTGTCTAGTCTGCTATCTAGAACTAGATCTCAGTCGATCTACAATAAATGCCTATTTTATCTACAGCCTGCGCAAAGGCACGGCTTCTATGGCTCACCAGCCTAAGCATATTTAATTACATTCATTTCAAATTCAAATGAGTTTGCGCCTCCCTTTTAGCATATGAATGCATACGCACTGATGTGGCTGGCTGGATGGTTGGCTGATATGGAGAGATGCTCCTGCATCATACTCCACAACTGCAAAAATCATGACCTCCTGCTCATGAGATTTCTCTGTCAGCTTATTGGAAATCCCCCTGGATACCAAACAAATGTGTGGAGTTGTCCATTTGCTCCATCCTGCTATTGCTTCCGCTGCGCTGTTGCTGCTTTCCTTCTGCCCAGCTGCTCCTTGCTGGCAGTTCCTGCTGACTTCAACATCAGCTCTCTGATTTCCTCGATCACCTCATCCAGCTGCTCCAGTGGCTGGTTCTGTTGTTGCAGTCTCCTCAACTGCAAAAAAATTTGGCCATTGGGAAGATCATCACGATCTCCCATGCCTTCATCTGTTTCCAACTTTACCTGTTGGATGTGCATGCCCTGCACTTCTACCTTCTCTTCTAGGGCTTCCAATTGATCCCACATATCAGCAAAACATATGTTGTCTATGTCCTCTTCATCTGCAATCTCTCGTGCTATAATGTTTTCAGCTTCTCGGCTGAAAATATCGAGCCACTCCTCGGAATGCTCGTTTTCTTCTTCTGCTCCTGCGTCTTTTGCTGTCAGCTTCAGTGCTACAACTTCTTCCCTTTCAGCTCCTTGGCTGAAATCAGCGAGTCGTTCCTCAGAACGCTCTTTCTCTTCATCCTCTTGGGCAGTCTCAAATGCCTGCTCCAACTCTTCTTCTTCTTTGACAATCATCATCAACTGTGACTGTTCCCCTGCTGTTGTTGCATTTACAACAGAATTTTCTGCCTCCTCCTGGGCAGATGGTAGGAATAATTGTATTCCCCCAATCATCACACGGTTTCTCTGATCTTCTTCTGCTGTTAGCTGTACATGCTGATCACAATCCAATCTCGATCTCATCTGCTCCATCAGCTCCTCTGGCTGAATCCAAATCGCTTCCGAGTTCGTGAGACCCTCAGATGGTCTCATCTTCTCATCCCTGCCCACCTGGCAATATGGGATGTTTCTGCTGCTGCTCCCCTGGCAGACCATGAGATCAACCGATCCCATCTTCATCAGTAACCCCTGCTGAATTGAACTCTCCATTGAATCCATGAGACTTTCAGACAGTCTCAATTTTTCATCTCTACCCTCCTGGCAGTCTTCGAGATCATCATCTGATCTCCTTTCATTTCCCAGCTGGCAATGCAAAGTTTCCTTATTGTCCTCCTGACAGTCCATGAGATCTTCAGCCGATCTCATTTCTGTTTCCTTTCCCACCTGGCAATTTGAAATTCCCTGACTGTCCTCACTACAGTCTTTGAGACCCTCAACTGATCTCAATCTGTTGCCCTCTTGGGAAACCAGAATTTCTTCTTTTCTTTCCAACTGGTAGTACTTGAGATCATCAGCTGGTCCCAATTCATCCCAATCATCATCATCATCATCATCAAGACCTTTTCCAGTCTCAGGTTCACAGTCATAAATCATCCTCTTATCCTGCCGCAGCTTCAATTCGAGCTCATCTATTTTCGCCATTATTTCAGCGAGCTCTCTATCCATCCCTGTACGCTTTTCTTCCTTGCTCTTCTTTCCAGCATGCCTATGGTATTTAGTAGCCATGGTGTTGTCTCTGTTTTCCTTCCTGGCAGATCTACTGTTGTCACTCCGCACTAAGAGTTCCACCAGTCTCATCCTTACAGTCTCCCTGACTGTCTTCTCGACTACTGCCTACCTACAAACAATCACCTACAGAGTCTTCAGTAACTCTGTTTTCTTCCGCTCCTCTGTCTGAAAAAAATACAAACAGACTCCCCCTCTGATACCAATTAATGTGTATCAGGGTACTCCTTCTCTTCTTCGCCCCTCTTGCCTGAAATATACAGACAAGAAATCGTCTTTGATACCACTTGATGCAGGCTTGGGTGATCCTACCTCTCAGACTCACCCACTCACAGGATCGCTCTGTTCCTCTCCCTTCAAGCCGAATCGGCTCCTTAGATTCCCTGCTGGAATCGGTGCTATGAAAATCCCAATCCACAGGTCCTTCTCATTCACCTGCACGGCCTCTGCAACTAACCGTGGGTATCCCCGAGTCACTATCGGGGTTCGGGGTTTCTGCTGTCGAGAGTCACAATCCTCTCGAATCCCCGATCTCCGATTCTCCGATACAACTTAACCGCTAGCCCTGTTGGCAATGTTCCTGGTCCATATGACCATTACAATAATACCTCAGCCTTAATCTCCTCTATCAGGGTTTCAATGCTCTCAAAACCCGATGTGTCCCTTTGTGCGCTAGCCCACCCGGCTAGGCCATGGTCCATACGAGCACCTCTGATATGACCTCAGTCAAATGGTGTCCCATCGGGGTTTCGGGGTTCGCAAGTTTGCAATGCAAAGTTTTCACCACCACGGAATCCCCGATATATCGATCCCCGATGCGCTCCAGATCTATGACAACTGGCCTCCACTACGCCACCGTCTTCCTTCGCTGCTGTGCTGACAGCTGGCCCCCACTCATCGGGGTTTCGCGGATCGCGATTCAGAAATGCACAAAACACTTGTCACCGGAATCCCCGATATCCCGATAAACAAAGTGCCGACGGCGTAGATCTCTACCACATGTCCACTGAACGGACAGTTATGATGGTGTCAGGAAATCGCGACTGACGCTACTCCAACTCACACGACCTCGAGAATTTTGATTTACCGATGGCCGATATCCCGACTGCTAACTTTCGTGCAGCTTCCACATATCTGACGGCTGTCAGGGTTTCTTCTCAAATCTGATGGCTCAAACCTGTTCTTCTCGTGCGCTCCTCCTCCCGTGGCTAACCTCCGCGCAACTCTTCCCGATCCTACGGCTGACGGGATTTCTTTTATGATATCCAACGGTTGTCGGTCCTCCTCTCCTGTGCGCTTCTTCCAGAGCTCCCTAGACGTAACTATTCAACGGTCCAGATCTGTTTTCTCCTGCCGATCTAACGGCTGCTATCGCTCCCTCCTGAGCTTCTACGTTTCCTTCCTTCCTATGCTTGGAAGAATATCTGAGTCGCAAAGGCCTCAACCTTTGTCTTGTTACTCTATGAGCCCCTCGAACTTGAGTCTTACTGCACGTATAAACGCTTACTCCTTCTAAGATTTCCTTTCTTTGAATCCTTGGTGGATTCTTCGACTTCTGCACTCCTGCAGAGCCTTCACACACCAACTTGCTATCTCTTTTGAGCTTGCGTAAATACTCAGACCCCTTGGGGAATTCGGTTCTTCTTCTCCCTCAGATGGAGAATATCGACGCCTTCCTAGCTTCCTGCTCAAACAACATCCGTGCTGAGTCTTTCTGGGTATTCAGCAACCCAGTACAGCTCCCTCAGTGGACTCTGCTTTCCGCTTCAAAACTCCAAGAGTTCTCTCCTCCTGTGCCTGCCTGCACATTTACTCAACGCCCTCTTGGCAGATTCTCTTTCCTCAGAACGCTCAACAGTCCCGGGTTTCTTCCGTGAAACCTATGCACTCGCTCGACGCCCTTCTGGCAGAGCTTCTCAGAATCCTCAGTGATTTTGTCTGCAACTGTGTCTCAGCCACACAGCCTTGTCTTCTGAGGTGTTCAACAACCTCACAGGTCTTCTTCTCCTAAGTTAATGACTTCAGTTTCTGCCTCAGTACGTCTTTATCTGACTCCTCACGAGTTCAGAAATGCATCCTCTATGCACGGCTATCAGAACCTCAACGTCCTGTCATACCCTCTTGGTATGAAGCCTCAAATACCTTCAACCCTGAAATCAAACAAACCCAACAAATGCACAACTACAACATACATTTATAATATAAAAGGAACACACACAGACATCCATGTAAGATAGAATAATGCAGGAAAAACTGCTTTGTATTAATAATGGCAAATGCCTGTATATTTTTACAAGGTGCTCCTGAGCTCTCTCGGCTCCTCTCTACTCTCTTCTTCTCTACATGCATACTTGACTCAAAAATGAGATCTGAATATCTCTTTTACCTGAGGGCTCATTCCTCCAGGTTCACCTACTCTATTAATTTACAATCAATGGTTGTCTAGTCTGCTATCCAGAACTAGATCTCAGTCGATCTACAATAAATTCCTATTTTATCTACAACCTGCGCAAAGGCACGGCTTCTATGGCTCACCAGCCTAAGCATATTTAATTACATTCATTTCAAATTCAAATGAGGTTGTGCCTCGCTTTTAGCATATGAATGCATACGCGTTGATGTGGCTGGCTGGCTAGTTGGATGATATGGAGAGATGCTCCTGCATCACCTAGCACAAAAACTCCCAAATGTCGGAGTCGCGAAGTTAATCTGGACCATTGAGAATAGAGGGAAGCATGTCCACAGATCAACGACTAGCCAAAATTTTGGGTATTCAGCGGTATCAATGTTAAGACATAGGGACGTGTGAGTTTCTTCGGAGCTCTGCAAGACATAGTAAATCCTTTCCATGAATGCTAGGTACATGTGGCAATAGATCGGGCATGGTTCAGAGATTCAGAGCTCTAGAGAGGAAGTTGGAAGATACACATTGAACTCTCGAATGTCGAATTTACCATGTGACATAGACCATTGATCCTCGGATCCTTCAGGATCCCTCTTTGTCGTCGATCTAAGGACCCTATTGAGAACCCCTCTTAACTTCCCAACCAACCGAGAATGTGTCGTGGAATGACACGTGGCTGCCACTTGTCCCCTGTCAAATGTCGTTCGTTGTACTAGAGTCGTTGGATGAGAAGCCACGTGGCATGAGATCCTATAGTCCAAAGACTTGGTACTTCGGAGGAACTTGGCCAAGAGTCTTCAAGGTGTGAAAACTCCCGAATTCGTGAATGACGAAGTGAATCTCGACCCATGACTAGATGAGGACACATAGCGCTAGATTCGAGAGTATGGAGACTTGGCTCTTCAGGGGATTCCTTATGTGAGGAGTTCGTAAGCTCCTAAGCCTGGAGTTGCGAGGTAACGGGAGTCGTGGATCTATGGATCTACGTGGACAGACCCCAACCGTGAGATTTGGAAGAACTTGGAATATTGTATGTATGGGGCTGACGTGGCTCACTGACATCATTCAGGGTGACGTGGACCCGTAACTAAGGTGCCACATGTCATTGGGATATGGACGATTCACAGACCCCTTATGCCTATTAAAGCATGACACTTGTCACCCCCTAATGAGGACACCTGTCACTCGTGGACCTCGCCGTGTGTCATCCTATGGTTCGTTCCCTCCTAGACAACGTGGTTGGTGATGCGACCGAGACTCCGAGAGTCCAGAACTTCGGGAGTTCGTAAGATTTGGGATGTAATATAGTAGAGGGATGTTCAACGTCAATTGTCAATTGTGGAATTTCGAAACGTTCAACATCGATCATCGATTATCGAACGATGAAAACGTAGAACGTCGATCATCGATTGTCGAATGTTGAAAATGTTGTCGATCGCCTATTGTTAAAAGTTGAAAATGTAGAACTTCGATCACCAATTGTCGAAGGTCAAATGCCGAAAAATGGACGTTCAACGTAAAATGTCGAATGCTAATCGTCGAATTGCCAAGGCCACGTGGAGAGATTTAGGGACTTCGGGGAGTATGTCTGCCATAATAAAAGGGGTGCTCAGTGCCAAACACCGAAGACCCCAATTAATAATGCCTAGATAACTTCGCGATAACGTATCTTGCAAACCAGAGATCGAATTTGAAGACGAGAAGAGTTGGACCAGAGTTGAACTCTTCTCGAATTTGAAGATGAGAAGAGTTAGAAAGCTACGAACGAGAAGAAGAGGATGAAGACCTCGGAGACGTAATTTGCAATGATTGGAATGAGCAAAATTTTGATGCCCCATCCCAAGAAAGGGTATTTTGGGGTCGGGTGTGTTACATTTTATAAATGGTTTGTTTTGAAAGGTACAAAGAGATTCTGATGGTATTTAATAATGAGATTTAACGATGTATGAGATTGAGCAGTGCAAAGCATGTGCTAAATTGTAATAGTTCAAATTGTGATAGTTTTATTTTTCTCATACTCTCTTTTAGAGTGAGATGTTAGTTTAGTTGGTTTGTGCACTGTTTTTAAGGCTTTAACTTTCAAAGTTACAATTGCAATTCTACCTGGTTTAGTTTTCTATTTTAAGAGAAGATAATGTTGCATTTGGGTGTACGTTTTGACAATAAACAATGATAACATAGGAGTCTTTTTGGTTGTCTGGATTCCTTTCAGATATCGGAAATGTTTTCCTCTCCGTAGAGAGTAATTTTTTATAAATAAAATACTTTTTTAAATAAGATTGGAAGTTTAGTTTTCTCAAACGTTTAAAATTTATTATTAAATTTTTAGTGGAATTAAGGATTTATTAACTCTTAAAAATTTTAAACTCATTGTATAGCCTGAGTGGGACTAATGGTTAAAAACATGTGTTTCCTCCATATATATATGATGATGATGATGATGATGATGATGATTAGCATCCACTAAGACCAAATTGGTCTATCATAAATTACTTGCAACTCTTCAGAAATGTGTTTTTGTGCTCGAAAACCATTAAGAGAAGCTTTCCAAGATCACCATAGTTTTGTTGAGGTAGGTTGATACTGTGACAAATGTTTTGAAATTGAGAATTGAGATCTAATCTCAGTATAGGCTTGACAATCTAAAAGAAATTGATTTTCATCTTTAACCCTCTTAGTGTCACAAAGGTGACACACTCTTTCATCTCATGGCATTTTAGGAATTGACCAACCCCCAATTTCACTATGGAGCTCATGAGAATTTGTTTTTATTTTAGCAATGTTTTTTTTTCTTTACACTTGTGAGAACATAGAGATATTTTTTATCTTCTATATTAGGGTTGATTACCTCCTTATAATACTTTAACTTTCTTTTTCCTCTACATCTTTATCACACCACATTTTCTCCTTAAATTTTGATTTAATAATATTTTTAATAATATCCTTATTCTGCCAAATGATATCTTTAATTATTCCCCAATGGCTTAGCCAAGACCGGGATGGATTTTGAATCAATTTTAGGAAGCCTTTTGTCTTCCATGTTGTGTAACTTGTTCTTATACAATAGTTATCTAGTCATAGATCTACTCTGAATGGGGGGAATGTCTGCCTCTAAGAGGAGGATATGATAGGGCGTATTTCCTTTAATTTTGAGAATATAGGTTATAAAATTCTTTTGAATCTGCTCTATCTTTCTCCATGACTCTACAGAGATATTGCATCCCCAAACATCGCATTAATATAGAATAACAAGAGTAACAAGAGTATCAAAGAGGAGTTTTTTCTTATCACATATCTCTTATTGACAATTGTTTTCAAGCCCATAATAAGCTTTCCATCTTCCATTTATCATTTTCTTAATGTTATAATTTCAATTGAACTTGTGGTGAATATTGATTCCAATATATTTGTATAAATTCAATTCCTCCAATTTGTTGTTGTCATATACAAAAGTATCATATGTGATCTTATTGGCTTTAATGATCATGACTTTCGTTTTGTGAGTATTAACATTCATACCCATATTGAAGAAAAAATATTTGAGAATTCTTAGTTGCTTTCCAAGTTCGTGGACACTCCTTAAGATTAACGATTATACACTAAACTTTTTATTGCATTTAAGATTGATTTGAAAATTTAATTTAATTTATCATTTTAATTAAATATCTATAAAATATAAGCATCCATATTGATTCATTTAGTACATCGATATATTTGTTATTTAAAAAATCAATATTTACTTATGTTAATTTTTATTAAGGAAAAAATATCAAATATTTTAAATATTTTATCAAAATATTATTTAAATTTTCTATTCTTAAATTTTATAGTTTTAATTTGACATAATAAAATATAAATATCATAAAATTTGATTTCCATAATACTTGTCATACTTCTTTTTATTGTGTTTAAAGAAACTTTCTACATCCTAATATGAGGGAGATGTGTAATTCCTTCCGTGCTCAAGATCTAGCACATGGCATTTAACAAAAATATTAACAACAAAATATTTCAATAACCATCTTAAGTAAAATAATTCTATATCGACTATATATAGAGAAAGAAAGAGATAGAGTAATAGAAAGTAAAAAAAAATCATTTCTTTAATAGGTGTTTTCTACTTCATGATAGAGATGGGTAATTCCTTCAATGTTCAATGACATGTGGCATTTAAAAAATATTAATGAGAAAAAAAAAATTTCAATGTGGCTCATAATATTTCTATATCCACATATTTTAACACACGCGCACACACACACACACACACACACACACACACACACACATATATATATATATAACAATTGAAAGTTGACAAGTGGTATTTAAAAAAAAATATGTTAACATCCACCTTAAGTAAAATAATTTTATATCAACTTTACAGAGAGTAATTGAAAGTAAAAAAAATAAAAATTGATTCCATGATTTATACTTGTGTTTAAAACATTTGAATGATGGGTTGAGTATCAGGCAGATGTGCAATTCCTTCAGTTTTCAACATGGAATTGACATATATATATATATATATATATATATATATATATATATATATAAACTTCTGTTATATCAAATTCTTGAACATGTAAACAATTTTTCATATTTTATACTCTAACAAAATTTGTATATGACAAAATTTAATGGCTCTTAACATATGCTAGATCCAGAATTAAAATGAATTTAAAGTGGTTTCAACACAATATTCATTTACTTTATTTTATTTTAGCACACCATTCATATCAATCTATAATTCATTTTGACCATCAAAATCTCTCATATTGGCATACTTTCCTTACCATACAACCAAGCAACGCATACTTATCGCGATCTGCAAATAGCCGCCTCGGCTACCTTTCACTGTTTTACTCCTTCCCTACTAATTTTGTAATGTGGATGACTCGATTAAGTAGCGAAGAAGGAAACAGGAAACACAGAACGTTTGTTTGATTTCTAGGAAAGCGTGGAAACGTAGGAATACACATTTCAAGGTCGATTTTCAGTAATAGCTGCAATTTTTTAAATGGAAAATTATTTTAATCAAGATTTTAAAAATGTTTGATCATGTGTTGTTTTACAGATTGAGGTCAATTTTATCCACTTTGATTACAACGAAACGTGTTTTTTCTTCTTTTTTTTCAAAAAAGAAAATAGCCTGTATTGAAGATTTAGAAATGTAACATCATGTGTATTTTTACGAATTGGTTTTTCTAGGGATATTTTAAATTAACATTATTTTAAATATATTTAGTAAAATAACACGTTTTAGTACAGTTAAGATTAGGAAAGATTGAAGGATCCAAAGATCCTTTGTATGTTGAGTTTGGGGTGACAAAGTTGGGAGAAGTGTTTTTGGGAAGAAGGTTGTATTGGTAAAATTATGATTTCCCATTATCATAAGTTGAGGGTTAAGGGGGCTGGGGTGACAAAGTTGGGAGAAGTATTTTTGGGAAGAAGGTTGTATTGGTAAAATTATGATTCCCCATTATCATAAGTTGAGGGTTAAGGGGGTAAAGTTAATAGAAGTAAGGGTTGGTCATAAAGTTACTAGAATTAGATTGTTAGATTGTGTTTTAAAGTTATTCATTATAGTGTTAAACTTTTTAATTAAGAAGAGAAAAAATAAAAAATAAATAGTTAAAAAAAAGGGATGATAAGAAAAATAAAATAAAGAGAAGAGCAAAGGAATATAAAAAAAGGGTTAAAAAAAAGTAACAAGGAGAAAAATCAATTAAAATTGGAGAAAAAAAAATTATTTATTTATTTAAAGATGATCAAAATTCCTTTGGTTTTCTAAAACAAAAGTCATGAACTTGATATAGTTGTTACTCTTGCTATTTTATATAGCCTTGAAGTTGGAGTTGTGGTAAATCCAAGACACTTTCTATCCAATTAGTTGGGTTTCCATTTTTGGAGTAAAGCTATCATTAGATTATTATCATGAAGAATGGAAATAATTATAACATTGATTCAAATACAAAAAATAATCACTCTAAATCTGTAACATCCCGCTCTTGCGTGCATTGAGCGAACTTATTTTTGAGGATACTTGCTTGCAAGTGATCTAGATTATTATACTATTGGCCGTTTATTATGATTATGAGGCATTATGGATGTTATTATTGTTATTTTTGTATATTGACTTAGAACTTAGATAGGTGCTATTGACTCTGTTCTCCTGAGTGTGCAAGATTTGGACCTCGAGGATGATGAGGCATCGATGAAACCCTTGGACTCTGAATTGAGTCAGGGAGTGGACTATTGGGGTTTGATTGTTGTATATGTGGCATATGTGCATCTGATTAGATGTTATGTTTATGGATTTTATTCTGACATGATTCGTTGATGATGCAGGCTGACGATAGCTTGCCGACTAGACTCACATGTGGAGTAGAGGGGTCACGCATGATAACCAGAGACGTTGAGGGAGAGGTGTGGACAACAACCCTGCCACAACCTACTAACACTCTTGTAGTGGCTCGAACTATAGGTTAACGATTACCTAGTTCGAGAAGACCCATGATGCCGTGAGGGAAGACTGCGACAATCACTCACAATGATTCTAAGGGGAGCGCAATAAGGCAGGGGCCTTATTCCTTAGAGGCCCTTAGTCTCCCACAAGATCACCTGACGAATTATTGACTCCAGGGGTTTTTGATGTCTACCAAGTCAGTCAAGAGGTGAGTGGCACCCTTGTAGCACGTAGTGCCTCTTGAAGGGCACGTCGCACAAGGGAAACAGAATGAGGCGAGAGGCACCCTTGGAGCACGTAGTGCGTCCTGAAGGGAACGTCGCGCAAGGGAAACAGAATGAGGCGAGTGGCACCCTTGGAGCACGTAGTGCGTCCTGAAGGGCACATTACGCAAGGGAAACAGAATGAGACGAGTGGCACCCTTGGAGCACGTAGTGCGTCCTGAAGGGCACATCATGCAAGGGAAACAGAATGAGGCGAGTGGCACCCTTGGAGCACGTAGTGCGTCCTAAAGGGCACGTCACGCAAGGGAAACATAATGAGGCAAGTGGAACCCTTGGAGCACCTAGTGCGTCCTGAAGGGCACGTCGCGTTGTTAAATAATAAATGAATAAATCTAGATGGCCTTAGAACGAATGATGTGACCAGAAAGATTAAAACAATTTCCCTAATAAAAATGTCGCCCAACCTAGGAAAATAAAATCTAGGTCTAAGTGATACATGTGGTAAAAAAAATAAATTAATAATAATAATAATAATCATCTTTAAACATGTGACAAGAAGGGGGTAAGAAATTCAATTAATTTATAAAAAATCAAATTACCTAGAGGGATTAAAATTTTAAAAGAAAACTGATTGTTTGTTACTTGTGCTAATTAAAAAATTTAACTAAACAGAAAAAAGGGGGGAAAAGGGAAAAGTCTACACTTGGTACTTTGAGTTTTAGATAAAAAGGGAAAGAGGGAAATTTAAAATAATTAGGAAACTAAGGGAAAAAGGGGGAAACATAAAGAGAAAGGGAAACATAAGGGAAAAAAAACAAAAACAGAATGACTAACTTAGCAAGGAATCTTGTCATTAAGAACTTTCTAAATTGAACTCAAATAGTAAATTAGTAAGGGGGTAAGTCATTAAAATCTGTAAGGGAATATGAGGACACCTACGAGCGATTCTAGGAATGATTTTAGGTGGGTGAGGGAAATAAGAGTAATTAACTAATTAATGAAACTAATTTATGGTGCAACGAAGGGGATGGGTGACACATGTACAGGGAGGATTTTTCTGAATTAAATTTTTGAACAATAAGTTAAATGGGAAAGTGGGAAAGAAAATGACTTAGAAACTCTATATAAAGGAGGGAGGAGGAGGATGATGGATCTCTTCTGATATGCGTAACATTACGCTGCAGAATTTTAGACTTGACTGACTTATCTTGTGGGAGTTGGGATACCCAACTCGGTGAGGAGTTGTAGCTCAACCTTGTGAGGCGAGCTAGGAGCTAGTTGTTCTTTGGTTCAGTGTGCATGGCCCCTTTGCATCTCGGGGGGATAAGGGGGAAGAAGATTACCCCTAGCATTGGTTGGGAGGTACCGGTGAAGTCTCATCAGTCGACAAGAGAGAGTTGCACGAAGCGTGTGGGACAACGACTCGGAGCGGGCGACTTGGGCTACAGTACACTTGCTTTTATTCTGCATGGTAGATTATTATTGACCTTACGTTTTCATTTATCTACTTTTAACTATGTAAAGAAGGTGTTGGACTTAACATTTTAATTGAGATCTTAATTCCCCGTAGCCTTAAGCTCGTTTCTTGACTAGATTCCCTTGGCATTCGATCCCTGAATGTTGTGATTGTCCTATTGGTTTTATTGATTTATTGTGAAGATTTGTGCTTTACTTCGTCCTCATCCCTAGATCATCAGTCCACACCTGAGCAGTCGGCCAGGAGCCGGATCGACGGTAGTCACTTAGGTGTTAATAGACCTATAGATCTTAATGCCCTGCTTTTCTATGCGTGGATGATGAGCGAAGTATGTGTTGCCCAGTCGTCTACCCTTGTTGATTGTTCTTGGCTGATTGATGATCATTGCGCCTTCTTGTGTTGAGTAATTCTTCCATTGTTAGCATTCTTATCCCCTAATTTTTAACTCTGTGTTTTCCCTGCGCCTTGATGGACAAATTACTTATCTTTTTACTCTGAATTTTATCCTTACAAACTGGCGAATTTTCGCTCTGCAATTTAATACCTTGAATGTAATTTTTCCTCTGCAATTTCATTGTGTTTAAGGCGAATTTACCTTGCATTCTGACCCATCTGGCCAACGACCTTCCTATTCATTTTAAGCTATTTTAAGGGCAATTTTTGCCCTACATTTTCATACATCTGGCATGCATTTATTCTCTGCACTTCAACACACTCATCCACGAAATTTGACTCTACGTTTTTAATATATTCCTGGATAGTTAGCTCTTCATTTAATGCACTATCTGGCGATTAAACTTTGCGTCTTTCTCACTTCTCAATGGAAAATTTACCTTGCAACCTTACTTGGTGTTTTCATTGTATATGGTAGCGTTTTTCTCTCCTGTGTAATGGTAGAGGTTTATTATTTTTGACTGCGAAATGATTCGCTTGCACATCAAATTCGTCCCTTTACTTCACACGATTTTTATGCCTGGGATACTCTACAATCTTTCCTTTTTTACTGCAATCATTACCCTGTTGAGCACAATTTCGAGGTGTTTTGTTTATTGTTTTGGACTACGATTTTTATTAACAAACTCAGCATTAGAACTGTGATTTTCATTACCATGTTGAGTGCAATAGACTCGGGAATTTGAATGGGACAACGTGATGATAATACGTTTTTGCATATAAATTTCAGATATATTAAGGTGGATATGTTGAACAGTGTATTTATATCACTCACTGCACCTTCATTAATGTTTAATGATTGCGATTTGACTTTTTACTTTTTACATTTTTACATTTTTATTTATATCCTTTGATAGCTCACCTTGACAACGGTTTTTACCGACTGCACCATAGCGATTTCCCCCTTTTTCTAATCGAGCTTATTTATATAATTTTGTACCACCGCAAATGTATTACTGTCATATTTGTTAATGGCGAATTTGTACTTATCGTAATTCAGCAAATTAGTAATTCTGGTGAAGATATTTTAGTAGAGTTTTCTTAGTTTTCGGGATTATTACTCCCAACGATTTCTAGTAGTGAATGGTCTGTGTGTATTCTTAGTGAACAATGTGCCCAGTATTCCTTCGGATAGTCACTTAATTACAACGATTGGTAAAATCTTGAACAGCCTGCCTGGTAGCTCTTTGGATATCTACGTACCTACAATGAATTTAGTAGCTTCCTGGTGATTGACAACATTATTCTGACAACGATTTATTGTGATGCTAGATGGCAATGATTTTATTTAATGATAGTAAAGTTATGTGTAAGGGACAACAATTTATATTTAATACAACGTTTAAATTAGAATTTACATTGACGATGAATTGATTTCACGTCACACCGCGTCCTTACCTTAATGTCAGCGTTTTGGGGAATAGATATAATAAGCTCCGTGTTTTAATATCATGTTAACTCAACACTGCTGGTTTTTACAAGACTAATATCATAATGATAAGGAGTGATGAATGCATTAAATTCTTGTTTATGTCCCTTGCGATACTAATGGCCATATCTTGACTACGATCTACATGCATATAGATAACGTTTTTATATTGTGACATCGTTATTAATTGTATATTGACAGCGTTTTAATTGCTTCAATTTGGATAAATTCTCAGCTATATATTTACTTGTGGTGACAACAATACTTTTGGTAAACTTGTTGTTTCCTTTTACCTTTAATCCTTTTAAGGATATTTTATAGGTATATTAAAACTATTATCTTTTTGCCTCAGCCATCAAAATATATTAATACCTAAGATATACATATAAGATATCCACGGTGTCCTTTATATATTCACCATTATCCTTTGTTAACTTTTTGGGTTATATATATATGTCATTAATACACCATTATCTTTTAGTGCTAATTCCATTGGTCATATGTTAACCATTATTTGTATTTCTTAAACATTGTAAATTGTTGTTTTAGACGTTATCTTGCTTAACCTATATCAACGATATTTCCAGTACCCTTTATTGCTATTTTTTCTTTTAAAAGATATGTACCTTAATAATTTTATTCAAGGGGTGCAGATTGATTTTGATGCGCAAGGAATTTGTTTTGTTACCTGAACATCTTAGTCGTCTTGCTGACTTGTCGTTGGGTGCTAGTATTAGTTTTCAGGTGTTCAGATCGTCCTTGATCTTTTAGCACATTGATTTTAGTGAGAGTTGAGAGTCCAGTTAGGTTGTTGCACCATGGTTGTTGTCGTGCCTATCACCTGGCAACGACAGGATTCCTGATGAAGGAATCATAGCGTGCCCTTAGGGATAGAGGCGAATGACAACTTGGTCGGGGTTGTGCTACCCATTGTGGGAGTTTCTTGTTGTAGTTATTGGAGGTTGGGTTGTACCGCCTTCATGCGTTTGTTTGTTCACCTTAGAGGTTTTAGTACTTGTCGTTGAGGCCGTTGTGTCGGGTTGGGGATGTTGTCCTTAGGCTTGTAGGCATTGTCATGTTTGTGATGGGCAGGTAGTCGTTCCTTCCTTGATTCACGCGTGTTTTTCCCAGTTGCTCGATGTGCCCGGGTATAGAGACGTGTTGTTTGTTGCCTGATCTGTAGGCATTGTGTTCGTCGTCTAGGTGTGGTTAACGATGTTGTCGTTGCCTTCCTTCCTAAAACAAAAAAAAAAAATTTACACTTTGCTTTGCTTGTTGTCGTATCGATAGGGGTCGCCACATATGGTATTAGAACGGCTTCAACCCACGACTTGGGAACACTAAGGCTTTTGTTGATATGATATTTGATTATAATGTTGCTAATTAAGGTTACTTGTATTCATGCAGGTAATCATGGTTAGAGGACACCGCGAAGGCATATGATGGGGTTCTAGGGGAGGAGGCATGACGCCTCCAGTAGCATCTGCGCCTGAGGGGTCTAACCCCCGGGGAGACGAACATGTTGTCGGGCAGGAGCAGATAGCGGTGGGTGATGTGGTTGGGTTGATGAGGTCTTTTCAGCGGATGTCTGAGGCACTGATCAACCATTTGGATAGAGATGAGGCCAGGGTGTCGGCACCCCCTGAGAGTCCACCGCGCACTCCGATTGGTACTGGTAGCATTCGCTGCGAATTTGAGAAGTTCAAATTTCCCGAGTTCTTTGGTTCCCCGGATGGCGTAGCCGCCGAGGCATAGTTGGAGAATATGGCGATGTGCTTTGCACTTCGCGACTATACCTCCAACATGAAGGTCTACATCGCAGTCTTTCAACTGAAGGGGAGTGCTATTCTATGGTGGAAGATGCTCCTGCCACAACTGAACATGATCGTCGAAGACGTGTCATGGGAACTATTCGAGGAACAGTTCCAAGAAAGGTACCTATCAAAGGAATTCATTGAGCGTCAGCTCAACGAGTTCAACGCCTTGCGACAAGGTGGTCGTACGGTACCCGAGTACGAGGCTCATTTTATGGAGTTGCTTTGGTATGCTCCGCATCTTAATATCGAGAAACTTAAAGTCAACAGATTCTTGTTTGGCTTTAACATCATCATACGTGCAAAGGTTAGGATTTTGATGCCTCGAACCTTGCACGATGTCATCCAGAAGGCCCTCATAGCAGAGGAGGAGATTATTAGCGGGGGTCAGAGAAGGACTCCTGCGAGACCAGCAGGGAAGATGTCATCTGGTGCACAGCAACATCAGACACTAGCTAGATAGACGCTAGGGTATCGTTGCTTCCATAGAGGATCCACTTTCACTACACCTCGGTAACCAACACCTTAGCAACAGACACCTTATCGAGGACCACAACATCAACAACAACATCGATCGAAGCAACAATAGTTTAGGCATGTTCAAGAGAACATACCTGGATTCCCGACCAGTGGGCCGTCAGCTTCTACTTCGGGTACCAGGAGTACTGGACCAAATAAGGGGTGTTGGACTTGTGGGGAGCCACACTACCAGCGTGATTTCCCAGTGGAGAGGACTAGAGAAACTGGATCAATCAAACTCACTACCATGGGAGATTTGGGCAAGACCCATCGGATTCATGCAGCAGTGAATAACCGCCAGGCAAAGCACTAGTCGACTATGCTCAAGACGTCAAGTACCGTCATTGACTAGACCCTTAGTATTTTGATAGATCTCGGTGCTACCGAGAGTTTCATTTTTGGTGCATCTCTAAAAAGGATTAAGGTAAAGGCAGTCGAACATGATGAGTTTATCTTTGTAGATATGGCTTCGGGAGCCAAACAGAAGTTTGGAGGAAAGGTTACGAGTTGTACCCTTAACCTGGGAGAGTTTGTCACCAGGTCCAACCTGTACGTCACGATATTAGGATCTTATGATGTCGTGATCGGTATAGACTGGTTGGAATCGCATGAGGCGATACTCAACTGTAAGATGAAACAGTTGAGCTTGGTTGATGATGAGGGATGGAGACACGTGATTGTAGGTCGAAACCAGGGAGTTTTCCTGAGGGTTATATGTTCCTTGCAGTTAAGGAAGATCATGCGCAAGGGATGTAAGCTTTATGCGATCCTTGCGTTAAATGAGAAGGGAGTAGCAGAAGGTGTAGAACACCTTCTTGTGGTGAGAGATTTTGCGGACGTCTTCCCGGAGGAGTTACCCGGGATGCCGTTGGAGAGGGAATTGGAATTTACCATAGACCTGAAATCGGGAACTGAACTGATAGCAAGAATGCCTTATCGAATGTCGACCCCGTAGTTACAGGAGTTGAGAATGCAACTGAAGGAGTTGTTGGACCTGGGACTTATACGTCTGAGTGTTTCACCATGGGGTGCGCCTGTTATTTTCATACGAAAAAAAGATGGGTCATGGAGACTCTACATTGACTACCGTCAATTGAACAAGGCAACAATCAAGAATCAATATCTGTTGCCAAGGATTAATGATATGTTCGATTAGATGAAAGGTGCTACAGTGTTTGCAAAGATTTATTTGAGATCAGGGTATCACCAGTTACAGATCAAGGAGGATGATGTCCCTAAGACTGCCTTTAAGACGAGGTTTGGACATTACGAGTTTACTATTTTACCATTTGGACTGACAAACACCCCAGGGGTATTTATGAGTTTGATGAACGGGGTGTTCTGCGAGTACTTGGACAAGTTCTTCCAAGTATTCATTAATGATATTTTGATTTACTCTCGGATGATGGAGGAGCATGACAAGCATTTGCGCTTGGTACTACAGTGTCTGTGAGAGCACAAATTGTATGGGAAGTTGTCCAAATGCTCGTTTTATCAATCGAAGATTCACTACTTAGAGCATGTCATCTTCGACGAAAGTATCGCCATGGATCCAACTAAGGTTGAGGCTATTATGGAATGGCCTGCGCTGACGAATGTCCCAGAAGTGCGTAGCTTCATGGGTTTAGCAGGATACTATCGATGGTTCGTCAAGGGATTTTCAAAGATAGAAAATCCAATCACAGAATTGCAGAAGAAGAACAAGAAGTTTGTTTGGACCGAGAAATGCGCGGAAGCATTTCGGAGGCTTAAGGAGTTGTTGAAAACGACACCGATACTAAAGGTCCCTGACATGGATGCAGAATTGTTGGTATGCACTGACGCATCCAAAGAAGGTTTAGGCGGAGTCTTGATGCAAGATGGTTGATTGATCGCTTACATCTCGAGGAAACTGAGAAGGCATGAGGAGAACTATGTGACACATGATTTGGAGTTGTTAGCCATTGTATATGCCTTGAAGGCTTGGAGACACTACCTTGTTGGACGAAAATTTGAACTAAAGACAGACCACTGTGGACTACATCACATCTTTACGCAAAGCAACTTGAACTTGCGACAACGACATTGGTCGAAATTTCTTAGCGAGTACAATTTCGATATTTCTTACATAAAAGGAATAGTGAACTGAGTGGCAGATGCATTGAATCGGAGACCTCGCATATTTTCGGTGTTGCCTCTTCAGACGAATCTACATGAAAAGATTCTAAATTTACAGCACGACGATAACTGGTACAAAGAAGTCAAGGATTTTATCAGACAAAACACAATAATGGTGCCAAGATTTGAAGGATTTACGTTGGACAACGATGGACTATTGAGATTTAAAAATCAAATTTACGTACCACCGAATGACGAGTTGAGGAGTTTGATCCTAAATGAGGCTCACAGAGCAGTGTACATGGCTCACCCAGGAGTCACGAAAATGAGGGCGGGCCTTAAACCCTTATTTTTCTAGAAGGGAATGAAGGAAGACATAGTTAACTATGTGACCAGATGTCTATAATGTCAGTAGGTAAAGGTTGAACATAGACATCCAACAGGATTACTACAACCACACCCCATTTTGGAATCGAAATGGGAGGTCATTTCGATGGATTTCATTGTTGGATTTCTACTGACGGCAAGGAGACACAACTCGATTTTTGTGGTAGTTGACACTCTGACGAAGAGTGCTCATTTTATTCTTGTGTGTACGACGTATCAGGCACCTGACATAGCTAGAGTTTTCATCAGTGAGATTGTGAGCTTGCATGGCATCCCTAAGAGGATTATATCCAATCGAGGATCATTGTTTACTAGATGATTTTGGACTAGTTTCCAAGAGGCCTTGGGAACCCAACTTAATTTTAGTACTACGTATCACCCGGAGACTGGAGGGTAGACCGAAGGAACGAACCAGACCTTGGAAGACATGTTGCGCATGTACGTGATGGACCAACAGAAGTGTTGGGAAAAATTATCAGTGACAAATTCCTTCTTCAGGGAATGCTTTATCAGTGGCCTAAAGGATGAAATCTACACCTAGGTCCTCATGGATTTCCCCCAGACTTGGTTGGAAGCTACTAAACATGCCAAAGAAGCACAACAAGTTATATTTTCCCAGAATAGATAACCCTCTTTTCGTCCCCACCCTCGACCTACCAATCTTGACCCTCATGCTACCCCTCTCAAGATTCAGAAATTCACTATGGCATAAATGGTTGAACACCAACTCAAGAGTATTTTATATAATTGTGATGAAAATTATTTTCCCGGGAAGAGTGTAAGGAACAAAAGATTTTTATGGCCATTTATGAGGACATTGGTGACAAGGAGGATGAATCTTCCCCTATGAAATATCTATCCCCAATAGATCATACTACTCCACCCACTGATCCACCATAAATTTAACCGTTGATTTCACTGCACACCCTCACTAGCTTCTTTTCTCCCCAAACCCTCAGGCTCATTGGCTACATTAAGCATAGTAAAGTCATAATCCTTGTTGATAGTGACAACACCCATAATTTAATCACCATTGCATTTCCTAGGAGATCAATTGTTATATCCCTGTTTTCAACAATTTTCAAATCATTATTGCCAGTTGTGGTTCCATTAGATGTGGTGGGCGTTGTGAAAATGGACACCTACAAATTGGTCAGTACCACTTGAAATCTCATATGTTTTCTATCGACATGGGAAATTTTGACATTATGATCGGTTTTGAATGATTATGGACTATGGGTCCCATCCTCGTGGATTTTAAGGAATTAACCATGCAATTTCAACATGAGTAACAACAATATCAGTTCCAAGGAATCATTGTAGGCTCCTTTGAGATCACTAGTTCCCATCGAATGGAAAATCTCCTCAAAAATGTCATTCAAGCATCATTTCCCAACTCCATTATATTCAAGTAGTTGAGACGCCCTCTATGCATCTTGACCTCCAATTTATACTCTCCCAACACCAAGCCATTTTTACCACCTCCAATGAACTCCCCCCTTCCCAAGGTGTTCATGATCATTTTGTTCCTCTAGTCTTGGGAATCCTTCCTGCAAATTTTCACCCTTATCATGATCACTTTTCTGAGAAGAATGAAGTTGAGAAAATTGTTCAAAAATTGGTCGAAGCGACTGTTATTCGTCCTAGTACTAGCCCATATTCTTCTCTTTTTGTCATGGTACTCAATAAAGAAGGCCTCAACAAACTCACCATCAAAGAAAAATTTCCCATTACTATCATTGATGGCCTATTGGATGAATCGAGTGGTGCTCAATACTTTACTAAACTTGATATTCTTTATTGCTACCACTAGATATGTATGAAAGAGGAAGACATACCCAATACTACATTTCAAACTCATGAGGTTCACTATGATTTCTTGGTCATTCCCTTTGGCATGTGTAATGCTCCCTCCACTTTCCAAAGTCTCATGAATCATGTCTTATGTCCTTTCATTTGTCAATTTGTCTTAGTTTCATTTGATGATACTCTCATCTATAGTAAACTTGGAAATCCCATCTTTCCCATGTGGATGAAGTTTTCCATCTACTCTCTCACCACAAAAATTTCCTCAAATAGTTTAAATGTGCCTTTAGAGCCTCAAAATTAGAGTACCTAGGTCATATTTTCGACAAGGATGGCGTACGTGTGGATCCTAAGAAAATTAAAGCTATGAAGGATTGGCCTCACCCTAAAACTATCAATAGATTGTGTGGTTTTCTAGTTTAATCGGATATTATCACAAGTTTGTTCAAAAATATGGGAAAATGTGGCACCTATCACTACTCTCTTTAAAAAGAATCATTTCACTTGGACTCCAACCACTAATCAATCCTTCCACGCCTTGAAAGAGGTTATGTGCACAACTCCTATATTGACACTTCCCAACTTCACCAAGACTTTTGTCCTAGAATGTGATGCTTCAGGGAAAGGAATTGGGACAGTCCTCATACAATATTGTAGGTCTTTGGATTTCGCTAGGAAACAAATTTCAGAGAGATATTTGGGACAATAAATCTATGAAAAGGAAATGTTTTCTATTCTGCATCTGGTTGATCTCTAGAATCCTTATCTATTGGGGTAATTCTTATGAATTAAAATTGATCATTAAAGCCTCAATTATTTTATGGAACAATGAATTGCATCCCCAAAGCAACAAAAATGGGTGAACAATCTATTTGGATATGATTATGAGATCATTTACAAGAAGGGAAAATAAAATGTGGTTACTGATTCTCTTTCCAATAAGTGTGAAGAAGAAGGGTCCCTCTTTTCCATCTCCTTCATTGTACCAATTTGGCTCTACGTTGTTTGTAGGGAATGGATGCAAGACCCAAAAATTTCTTGCCTAATCCAACAATTGCAACACCATTCTCAACATTTTCCAAGTTACTCTTGGCGCAATGAAGATCTTCGCTACAAAGGTTGTATGTATTTAAACAAACAATCACAACTTAAATCCACGATGCTTTTTGAGCTTCATGATTCACCCACAACTGGGCATTCCAAGTATACCAAAACCTATGAATGGGTAAAATGTTCTTTTTTCTGGAATGGTATGAAACATGATGTCTACACCTTTTTGGATGAATGTGATACCTATCAATGAAATAAGGGATAAACATTCAAAGCTTTAGGCACACCCCAACCACTTCTGATTCCCCCTACTATTTGGAGGGATATTTCTATTGATTTCATTGTTGGAATACCTAAATTAGGAAATAATTTAGTCATCACGGTGGTAGTAGATCATATTTCCAAATATTCTCATTTATGTGTTATTCAACACCCATTCACCGCATCAACAGTGGCTCAATTTTTTATCGATAATATATTCACACTTCATGGCATGCCTGATTCTATTGTCTCTGATTGAGATCCAACTTTTACCAACAATATTTGGCAAGAATTATTCAGGCTCCAGGGAACACAATTTTATTTCATTGTTGCCTATTGTCCCCAGACTTATGGCCCAATTGAAGTTTACAACAAGTGTTTGGAAACATATTTGTGGTGTTTTTCATCTGACGGAAAAAATTAATGGGCTCAATGGTTACCCCTAATTGAATGGTGGTACAACACATATTACCATATTGGTACTCGCATGACTCCTTTTGAAGCAATCTATGAGAAATATCCACCATCAGTTCTCTCATACATGTCAGGTGTCTCCAAGGTTTTGGAGGTTGAAAATAATATTATTGTCTGAGTGGCCATTCTCCATATCCTCAAATAAAATTTGGTCATGGATCAGAATCCCATGAAGCAATAAGAATATCATAGTCATTTCGAACATCAATTTTATGAAGGGGACCAGGTGTTTCTTCATCTGCAACCTTATAAGAAGACTTCACTCAAAGATGAACATTGTCAAAAAATTGTTCCCGAATTTTGTGGTACTTACATAATTCTCAAGTGTGTGGGGCCCGTGGGATACCATTTAGATCTTCCCAATCATTCTAAACTCCACCTTGTTTTTCTTATCGCATGCTTAAAGAAAGTGATTGGAACTAAGTGTTGAACTCAAACCAGTCTCCCTAATTTGGATGAAGATGGTTCCATTTGGTTGCATCCACAAGCAGTCTTGGACCAACGAGAGTGTCATCTCCATCAACAAACCATCAAGGAAGTGTTAGTTCACTGGAAAGTTACAACTTCAGAAGATGCCACCTAGAAGTCAGCCACCATTCTACAACATTTTCCTCATCTCAAGCCTTGAGGACAAGGTTGTTCTTCAAGGGATAGGGAATGTTAGGGACCTAACCTCTCTAACTCCTCAAGTAGGTAGAATAATATGTTTTCCATGTAATAAAGTCTGACATTAGTTAATAAGGGATACTTAATAATGTGAACAAGTCTAATGCTAGAAGACTTAATAAAATCTTCCTCTTCTATAAAGATCTTCCTCTAGAATGTTTTTTAGAAGATAGAATTAGTAGAAATAAGAGTATGAGGCATGATAAAGTCTTTTATTGGGAATTATTATAATAGAGTGTTTCTCTGTTGGAGGTTTTCCCCTCGAAGATGCAAGTGAACTTTGCTTCCTATCAATAATGGTATCATTTTTGGTGTTGTGGTTCTCTACATTTTGTTGTTCCCCTCATATTTGCTGCAACAATTCTATTTTTTGCTTATTATAATATATCTAGTGCCTATAAATTTCCAACGTCGATGGGTTCCTCTTTAAACATTGTTGTTCCAATTCACTTTTTGTTGAAAATCAATTATGAGATACTTAAAAAAGTGGACTTGTTCATGCAAGTTGTAATTGTTGTAAGAATAATTAGGTATGTGATTTGTTTCAATACAATGAGATGGGTGAAATAATATAGTAAATTGCACTATTACCAAGACCATGGATGCAAGTCATACTTTGATTTGGTCATTCTTTTAAATCCTTACAAATTATTACATCATGACAAGTGTAACAAACATCTCACTAAACAAGTTTTCAATTAAATCTTCAAAGCTTCTCTTGTAACTGAAGATCAAACTAGGATCAAGGAAATTTTTAGGGATCCATACTTTTTTTAAAGTGTAAAAACCTTAATAAATATTCCTAATTCTTAAAATTCCAACCATAAAATGTTTGGATATATTTTTGTAAAAATATTAAAATTAATAAGGATTTTATATTGTTTCTAGAAAATTTTGGCTATTTTTAGAGTAAAATAATTTTATGCTATAAAATTTAGGTAATTAAAATGGAAATTAGTGAATAATGTTTTGGAGAAAACATGGAAAATCATCCTATGCATGCTTTAAATTTAGCACCTAAGATTCTCCTTAATTAGAATCCTCCTCTAACCATAAAGCACCAAGGTTAGAGATGTTGATTAAGATTATGTATTTCTTATTTTCAATTCCTACATTAAGTTCTCCTAACAAAAGATTATTTCCTTCATTCCTGAGATAACATCATGCCTTAAGTCACTAAAATGACAATTTGTATCTATTTTTTAATTATTATGGGCACAAACAACATATGATTCCAATAAATTATTTTGAGAATTAATGTCAAAGATTTGTAACCAGGTGTATTGGTTGAAAGAATATTTCTTTTGAATCTTAACATTTGGGTGGAAGGTCATGCCTTATGAACCAATAAATTCCTCTAGTCCCTATGAGAGAATATCTTTAACTCAATTATATTAACAACAAAGTAATCCCGTCCATATTAGGATATGAGATTCATAATAATAATTTCTACTTGAGTACAAACAACCTAGATATATATTAATCCTAGATCTTTCAAGCATTGAGAGAGATGAAATCTCTCGAGGTGCAAGTTTTTGGATTATTTAAGTTGGATA
>JZKD02S0501297.1:100633-114051 GCA_000966675.3 Picea glauca | reverse complement strand
AATTTGAAATTGTTAAGGTTTTTTAATATTGTTAGAGATTGTAGGTTTTTTGAATTGAAAAAAAATAAAAAAATCTAATAAGTAAATTTTTTGTTTAAATTGTGTAGATGTACTTACTCCCTTCTTAAACTATCATACCTTCAAAGTTGTTGAAAGGTAACACCAACCTAAATTGAGAGTATCATACATCTCACAATGATAGCATGAAAATTTGTAGCTAATGGAGGATTTGTTCACTAAGCTTCACTTATTTCACACATTCATATGTGGATAGTACTCCCATGTCTAGTGCCAATAATAAAGAGCTTTGAGCATGTTCGTCATCAATGGACATATTCAAATTCAACTCACAAGATCTCACATGAAACATATTGAAATTCAAATCAACCGCATATCCATGTTAATCAAGCCCTACCCTAAGCTCACTACTTTGAGGTTACCTAGGGGTTAGCAATTAATGTAAGTGACCATCTTCTTTGAATTATGCCCATTTAGGGGTGTGGATCCAAGTGGAATTAGGAAACCCTAACATTTGACTAGAGGAAAGTTATCCAACCTTAACCCTAAAAATTTGAATGCTTCCCTCACAATGGTGACTAAATAATGATCCTCATTTCTGGATTTTGATTAGATGAGTTTTTATCTAAAGGACCTTGAATTTAAAGCTAATATTTGCATGTTTTTTAAAGATGGTATCATTTATGTAATGAAGGCATTTGCATAAAGTTTCAAATTCTTTCCATATTAAGCAATTTTATGGTGGGTAGCATTCATGACCTAGTATAGAAACTATATTATATTATCCTCCTCAATCTTTGTGGGTCTCTGGTAATATATACATATTACTTTTATTGAAATAAACAAGAGGTTTGAAGTAAGAGGTGTTTTTGAAAACCCCCGTAACATCAAATGGCTAGTATTGGAGTATTGTTTTCTTTTTTAGTGGAATCATCAATACATTGAAAGTAAGAGGTGATGAGGCTTGAGTTAGCAATTTATACATTTTTTTGTTGGAAGTGAATCATCTCATGAAAGAAACAAGGTGATACACTTGTAGTCCATATACCCCATAGAAATTATTAATGAACCATGGAAGTCTCTGAATAACAAATGAAAATGATTATAGATTTCATAGAGGTATCTAAAGATGAAATGATCTTTTGAATCATCAATTCCCACTAGCTCAACAAGTTAAGGTGCATGTTTCGTTTGCTAGGCAGCCTGAGTTCAAAACCCTTATGGTCTATTTAGTTAGGAGGAGACACCCAAAAATCTATCCATGTTAAGGGTTGGAGCAGCCCAGGCTGGGTGCGATCCCCATGTGATTTTGATGACCTAGATGCCCCTGAGTTATGGTTTATGTTGGGTAGGTGTTATATTATTTACATGTGTATGGGGGGGCATGTGACATTTGACGCCTGCATCTGATGATCACATCACCTGACACTCTTTGTGGGCATGTGCGTCGAGAACTTTCCTAGGAGGGTCCCAGGGGAGGTAGTATTTCCCCCCTAGTTATGCGAAGCATTCAAGGTAGCGCCCCAAATTTGTTTTTAGGGAAGTTTTTTCTATTTTAGCATTTTTTCTATTTTTAGCAATTTTCTAAATTAATCTCGAATTAAGGGATTAGCATTTTGGTAGATAAAGAATACCTAAAATATTGTGTATATTTTTTAATGGTGAAATTAATACAATGAAGAGTTTAGAGGTGCAACACCAAGGAAGGTTGGTTTTCTCTCGGTTAAGGGTTTCCAACATAAATCTTTGTGTACTATATGTGTGAGCCATTGATTAATTTTTATTTTGCTAAGAATCTATATGAATTTCCTTACTTCACATATTTAAAAATTACATGTGGTATCAAAGAACATTTTTGACTTCAGGGGGATCCCTTTGTTGTCGAGGGTTTGGCTCGGTCTTGATAGATCAAGTTTATCTTAGCTCTCTTATAAACCTGGTTTTAGTGGGATATTCGCACTGGTGATTCATGCGTTGAAAGAGAATGGTGAGCAATTCTAGAATTGAGATTGAGAAGTTCAACGGTAAAAATTTTGAGCTATGGAAGCTCAAGATGGAGGACCTTCTTGTAGACAAAGAACAACGGATCATTGTGGATATCGGTAGATGACCTATTGGTACATAACCTACTGGTACACAAACTACTTGTACATAAACTACTAGTACTCAATCTACTAGTATGTCGCAAGAAGTTTGGGAGAATATGGATAAAAGAGCAAGGAGTATGATTCGACTATACCTAGTTGATTCGATGTTATTGAATGTGTCAGTAGAATTTAGAGCCAAGGAACTGTGGGAAAAGTTGGAGAATTTGTATCAGTTAAAGTCTCTGGTAAACAAGTTGTTTCTTCGAAAGAAATTGTATCATATTAGGATGGAAGATGGAGATTATGTGACAGAGCATCTAAATGCCTTCAATACTTTGGTAAGAAAACTTGGATCTATTAATATTATACTTGTGGAAGAAGATACGTGTTTTAATTTGTTATGTTCTTTTCCAGACTCCTGGCCGGATAATTTGGTTGTAGCAATTGGTAGTACTACTCAATATGCATTGAAGTATGAGGATGTGGTTTCATCCTTGTTATTAGAAGGGATGAGGTAGAAAAGAATGGATAGTCATAGCATAAATGATTTATTTGTAAGAGGTCGTCCCAAACATAGGGATACAAATAAGTCTTTAGGGGGGAGATCTAAATCCAGACATAGATCTAAATCCCCAAGAAAATATTTAAGGAAATGTTGGAAATGTTGTAAAGTTGGGCATTGTAATAAAGATTATAGGTCTAAGAAAGTCGATAAAGCAAAGGGATCTGATGATTCCTCTTCTACAAAGGTGAAAACCTCCACATAAGAAGGAGGTGATATTTACCTGACATCTACAAGTACACATGAAGATCGTGATGTATGGTTGATCAACTTAGGTGCAACATTTCATATGACTCCTCATAAAGAGCGGTTCAGTGAATATGAAAAGTATGATGGTGGTGATGTCTTCCTACGAGATTACTCAACAACCCAAATCATGGGACGTGGAAGGGTTAAGTTGTTGCAGAAAGATGGAAGGATTAGAACTCTCCTTGGAGTTCTGCAGATCTTAGATCTAGCCAGGAGCCTAATATTTGTAAGTCGGATTATGCAGGTGTGGATGCTTTATTAAGAAAGGGAACTTGCAAGATGGTTAGAGGAGAAGTGGTGTTGATGAGGGGAGTTCGATGTGGAACTATGTACAAGTTGTTGGAAATAACTTATACTAGTGGGTGTAATAGTTCTGGTATCCTTAAGAAAAGAAATAAAGAATACAAAATCCATAATGTCCCTGTAAAGAATACCATGCTATGGCATCAAATACTGGGACATATTGGATAAAAGGGACTTCAAACACTACACGGTAAAGGTATGGTTGAAGGCATGTCTAATTTCACCCTGGATTTTAATTTCTATAAACATTGCATATATGTCAAACAAAATCGAGTAAGATTCCCATCTGGTGCTACGAGAGAAAAGGGGATCTTAGAGTTGATACACAGTGATTTGCTTGTACCTCTTCAAGTTCCATCACTAGGTAAATTTGTGTATTATGTTTCATTCATAGATGATTTATCAAGAAATACATGGATTTATTTTCTCAGGATTAAATCTGAGGTATTTGATAAATTTAAAGAGTTTAAGGCTTTGGTAGAAAATAAGACAGAGAAGAAAATAAAGGTGTAGAGGAAATATAATAGTGAAGAATTTTGTGGGAATGAATTCGAAGAGTTTTGTAAGAAGTGCGGTATAGAAAGGCATAAGAGTACTCCATACACACAACATAATGGGGTTTTGGAAAGCCTATGAACAATACATTTATGGAAAAACCAAGGACCATGCTTAGTGGTGTCGGGTTAGGACAATAATTTTGGGTAGTGGAAGTGGTTACTGCATGTTACTAGGTAAATAAATCACCCTTGTCAGCGTTGGTGGACAAAATTCCACATGAGGTATGGACTAGTAAGAAACACTCTCTTGACCATCTCAGAGTGTTTGGTTGTGATGCTTATGTACATGCTCCAAAGAAAAATAGGAGTAAGCTAGATAATAAAGATGAAAAGTGTATATCTATTGGTTATAAAGATGGTATTAAAGGGTTATAATTTTTGGAACACATAAACTAAGAAGAATTTTTATAGTTGCGATATGTTTGTAGAGACATTAAAGATTTTTAAACATGAATTCGTACCAAGGCAAGAAGAACTTGAGAAAATAGATTTTGAGTTGGATGATGCAAAATATGAACCAACGGAAGAATATGAATCAGAAGAAGAAGAACCTCATACTCCAATATTGAGGAGATCAATGAGGGAAGAAGGCAACCAGAAAGGTATAGTCCACCTGATTTTCATGTTAATTTTTCTTTATCTATTATTGATGATGATCCCAAAACTGTTAGGGAAGAAGTGAATTCATAGGATGGTAAATTCTAGAAGAAGGCCATGGTTGAAGAGATGGATGCCTTGGATAAGAATGAGGCATGGGTTCTAGTTGAGTTTCCAATTAGAAGAAAGACCATTGGTAGCAAATGAGTGTTTAAGAAGAAGATGAATGTAGAAGGCAAGGTGGAGAAATACAAAGCTCGATTAGTAGCAAAATATTATTCCCAGGTAGAGGGAATTGATTTTGGTGAATTTGTTTCTCCTTTCACCAAGTTAACTTCTATTAGATTTCTTTTATGTGTTGTTGTTTCTTTTAATTTTGAAATAGAATAGATGGATGTGAAGAAAACATTCCTACATGGGGATCTGGAAGAATAAATCTACATGAAGCAGCCAAAAGGATTTGCAGTGAAGGGAAATAAGGAGATAGTATGCAAGCTAAAGAAGTCACTATATGTTTTGAAGAAATAACCTAAGATGTGGTACCAAAACTTTGACACATACATCCTTGGACTGGGATTTGTGAGAAGCGGGGCTTATCACTGTGTATATTCTAAGAAGTTTTGTAATCACTTCATTTATGTAGTGTTGTCTGTTGATGACATGTTGCTGGTAGGAAATAACATGGATGTTATCAAGGAGGTGAAATCACATTTATCCTTCAAATTTGACATGAAGGATCTCAGTTCTTCTAACTTCATTCCAAGAATGGAGATTGAAAGAGATCATGCAAACAAGAAACTCTAGTTGAATCAGAGAAAATATGTTGAGACGATATTGCATAGGTTTAAAATGTAGGAAAGTAAACAGATCAAGGTTCGTATTCATGTAGGAGTAAATTTATCTTCATATCAGTGTCCCAAGACATGGGAAGAGGAAGATGACATGTTCCATGTTCCATATGCTAGTGTAGTTGGCAGTTTGATGTATGAAATGGTATGTACTAGACCATACATTGCACATGTAGTGGGAGTTTTGAGTAGACTGGTGTAACACCTCCATCCACCAACAGTGTCAGGCAATGCCACTACTCAAACGCTTTACTTAGCTCTGATACCAAATTGTAATGTCCCCAGCCATTCAACAGACCGAGTAACACTACCACATGGAACATTCACATATAAATATATAACATGCATTTTAATCGAAATAAAACACATAACACAGAGTTACTGCTACCATACCGATTCAAATGTAATAGACAATAATTCATTTACGCAACGAAATACATGATAACATTCAAGCATCACAAAACATGCATAAAATACATAATTAAGCACATAAATGATACTTATCTTTTAGCTAGAGTAAATCCACCAACTACGTGCATAACTTCCACGAACCTCCCTTCCTTAGACCACATTGCTCATCACTCTCAGCAGTGGGTCACCCCCAAGTTGGGACTAAGCTCCACCCAGGGCAAGGGAATCCTAGACTAGGCTAAAGTTACAGGAAAACTGCACAATGCAAACAGAAGGATTCTCTCCAGGAGCCTTCTTACGCCCACTACTCACAGACTCTCATTCCCCACATGCTTGTTCCACCCAGGAGTATACACCTTCATTGTCACATATTCCATCGGTTTCTTCACCTCCCTCTCAGGGTCTCGACAACAAGCCGGATCAGGAATTCTCAGAGCTTCGTAGCTGGTGCTGGACTCTCTCTATGAGAAAACCACTTCCTAGCAAACTCTCTCTCCAAGAGCCTTCTTATGCCCACAACTCTCAGACTCTCATTCCCCACATGCCTCTTCCACCCGAGAGTATACAGCTTCATTGTCACACAGTCCATTGGCTACTTCACCTCCCTCTCAGGGTCTCGGCAATAGGCCGGATCATGAATTCTCAGAGCTTCGTAGCTGGTGCTGGACTCTCTCTGGGAGAAAACCGCTTCCCAATAAACTCTCTCTCTTGGAGAGAGATGCTCATAGGCCTGAAAACCTACCTCTTCAACCACGGGCATAACGACCTGCTTCTTCAACCAATTTCCACTCAATTCCCACAAGGTAAAGATAACAACAACAACAACAACATTCGGTTAAATCACGGGTGGCAGTAGCAACAAGAAATTGGGTATAGACATCCACAAACAAAAACCATCCACACTAATACATAGCATGGATTAGGAATTTATAGGGTGCTCAGAATTCATAGGAGACACGACTCAGTCCATGGGTTTCATGGTGCATGACAAGGCATCAACACAAAGGTCGATCATGGAGGTTTCGGGTTCAGACTCTGGATGGAAGAATGGTGGACGAACTCAGGTGGAGGATGGAAGAATGACCTGCGAACCCCTAACATAGTTGACGCTTCATCTTTTAACTACATGAGCCCAAGTCGACACTTGTCTTCCTAGAGTTACATGCGTTCCCTTTTTGCACATGTTCCTTTTCAAAGAACTTAGGACAACACTTCGTCAATTGTCCACCTTAGCCTTTAGGAAATAATAATAAATTATTATCCCCTTTAGAGGTAAGCCCCCTAGCTTATATCCTAGGCCCACACACTTAGCCTCCTCCCTTACCCAACCTTGTGGAATCTTATTCCCCCATCATTCTTTCTTTGTGGTCGGTCTGCACAAAGCGATGTTTATATTTTATTAATGATATGCATAGTTACATATACAAAATCAGGCTCTTGGCCTTTAACACTTAGGATCTTCGGACTAATAAATGCATAACCCCACCAGCTTATCAACAGTCGACTCACCAGCCCACAAAACATGTTTACAATTTATAAATACAACTAGGGCTCATCCTTGGGGATATTACAATCCCCTCCCCTTATTTTTGCACTGTCCTCAGTGCAACTCTTTACACAGCATCAACACGATTTTCAAAATCTTCAAAAATATGTGGGTATTATGCCCGCATAGCATCCTCATGCTCCCATGTCGCGTCCTCATGATTGTACTAGGTCCACTGGACCTTTACAATCCCTATGGCTCGATTCCGGAGTTGTTTTCTATTCTCGTCCAATAAGTGCACATGATGCACTTGCAAGACGCCTTCTTGCTCCACTTGAATCACATTCCAATCAATAACATGATTAGCATCAAGTATATATTTCTTAATAAATGAAACATGAAACACATTATGTACATTCATGGATGCAGGTAATGCAAGTATATATGCAACAGATCCAATCCTTTCTAGGATTTCAAATGGCCCACAAAATCTGGTTGCCAACTTCGAACAGTTTCCCAACTTCAGGGAACTTCTGTTGGTTTTCACTTTCAAGAAAACATGATCACCCACTTTAAACTCTCTATGGGTTCTGTTCTTATCAACATAACTTTTCTGCCTATCTTGGGCAGCCTTCAAATTCTGTTTAATTTTTAGCATTTTCTCTTCCATTTCCTTGAGAAACTCTAGCCCCACTACTGCTCTGTTAGTTGGGTTATCCCAACTTATTGGAGTGTTGCACTTTCTGCCATAAAGTGATTCAAATGGGCTCATCTTTAGTGATGCTTGATACCCATTGTTGTAGGCAAATTCTACCAAGTGTAGGTAGTCTTCCCATTTAGATGGTTTGTCCATCACATACATCCTTAGTATGTCTTCTATTACTTGATTCACCTGCTCTGTCTTCCCATCAAACTCAGGATGATAGGTTGTGCTGAAGTTCATATTCGTTCTGAACCCCTTGAATAACCCTTTATAGAATTTTGAGGTGAATTTCGGGTCTCTGTCAGACACAATTGTCTTGGGGATTCCATGCAATCGTGTTATTTCCCTCATAAAAATATCAACAACGTTAGCTTCCTTGTGAGTAGTCTTCAATGGAATAAAATGGGCAGCTTTCGTAAGCTTGTCCACCACCACCATGATTGAATCGTGTTGCTTGCCTGTTCTGGGAAATCCTGTGATGAAATCCATTGTCACTACCTCCCACTTCCACTCAGGAATGGGTAAAGGTTGTAGCAACCCTGTTGGGTGTCTGTGCTCAGCTTTAACCTTATGACACTCCATACATCTGGTGATGTACTCAACAATCTCTTTCTTCATACCTGGCCAAAAGTAATGGCTCTTGACTGTTTCCATAGGTTTCTGATATCCAGGGTGCCCAACATAAGGCACATTATGCATTTCTTTCAAAATCATAAGTTTCAATTCCTGGACATTAGGTACATAAGCGATGTTTTTGTACAAGAGCATTCCATCAGCTCCCAACTTATAATATTCCACTTTCTATGGCATCTCACCTTGTTGTAGCTTTGCTACCAACTCCATGTACTGCAAATTTGCATTTCCATCTTCCAAAATTCTGCCCTTAATATTAGTTTGGTACATGCTAATGGTTGTAGCATGTAGTTCATGCACTCTCCTCCTGAGTGCATCAACCACTTTTTTCTCTTTCCCTTTGATATGCTTGATATCAAAGTCGTACTCACAAAGGAATTCCAACCATCTACTCTGCCTAGCATTTAAGGTTGGTTGATCAAACAAATACCTCAGCCCATTATGGTTTGTCCTCAGTTCAAACCTCCTTCCCATGAGGTAATGCCTCCATTTCTTTAGAGCGTGAACAATAGCCACCAACTCCAAATCATGAGTTGCATAGTTCTTTTCATTCTCTTTCAATTTCCTGGACTCATAACATATTACAAATCCATTTTGGCTGAGGACTCCTCCCATTCCTTCTTTGCATGCATCTGTGCACACTACAAAATATTCATTCGGATTTGCAATCCTTATGATTGGAGCATTGGTTAATAGCTGCTTCAATTGTTGGAAGCCTCTCTCACATTCTTTTGTCCATTGAAACTTCTTCTCCTTCCTCTGCAAGGAAGTGATAGGGTGAGGTATCCTTGAGAACCCTACAATGAACCTTCTGTAATAGCCATCTAGACCCATAAAGGATCTGACTTTTGTCACATTCCTAGGCACTGACCATTCTTTGATGGCCTTAATCTTCTAAGGATCCACGACTATCCCATCCTCTGAAATGATATGCCCCAAGTAATGGATCTTCTTTTTATAAAACAAGCACTTGCTCAACTTGGCATATAGTTGGTGGTCTCTTAGCACTTGCAGCACCATCCTCATATGTTGTTCATGCTCTTCCTCCGACTTGGAATACACCAGGATGTCATCCAAAAATACTATGACAAACTTGTCTAGATATTCCTTGAATACACCATTCATTAGGCACATAAAGACAACGTGCACATTTGACAACCCAAATGGCACCATTGTGAATTCATAATGACCATACCTTGTTCTGAAGGCGGTCTTGTTGATGTCTTCATCCTTTATTCTTACCTGGTGATATCCTGATCTAAGATCTATTTTCAAAAATATCTTAGCATCCTTCAACCGGTCAAAGAGATCATCGATCCTCGACAGGGGATACTTGTTCTTAATAGTCACTTTGTTCAACTGTCTGAAATTGATGCACAATGTCAATGTTCTATCCTTCTTCACGAACAAGACCGGGGCTCCCCAAGGTGACACACTTGGGCGTATATACCCCTTCTTCAGAATCTCTTCAAGTTGCAATTGCAGTTCTTTCAGCTCTAGCGTACTCATCATGTAAGGAGTTTTTGACACTGGAGTTTCTCCATGCATCAGATTAATAGAGAAGTCAATGTTTCTCTTTGGGGGTAGTCCTGGTACCTCCTGGAATACATCCTCAAAATATTTTAATACTACATGGTCTTCAATATTTGAGACCTCAGCCTTAAATGCTTCCTCCACATGGGCTATAAAATAATTGACAACCTTTTCTGTAACACTTTTTTAGATGCATTGTTGAGATTTCTCTGATAGCTACAGCTCTAGGAATTCCTTGGACTATTTTTCGATTTCCTTCCTCATCCAGGAAAGTGAATTCCTTGTTAAGACAATCCAAGATGACATGGTGTTGGTCCAACCAGTCCATACCGATTAGGAAATCATAAGAACCTAAAGGTAATATATTCAGGTCTGCCTTAGTACTTAGTCCATTCATGTCCATTGGACATGATTTAACCAATTCTGTAAACTTTCTCTTGGTTCCTGTAGTGAGATGCACTAACCAAGATTTTCCATGTTTTCTTTTCGACAATTGCAAACTTTCCACCACTCTAGGATCTATATAACTATGGCTAACCCCTGAATCAATTAAAATAGTAAAGGCATGGTTGTTGATCATACCTTCCACTTCAATCATGTGCAACTGATATTCTGCTTGCTTGTTGTCTAGGGCTACATAGATTCTTGGTATTCTACTGCCCATGTCCTCCATTGTTTCAACTTGCTGAACATTATGGACAACTCTCACTTTGTCATTTTTGTGGGGACAATCTATGTACTTGTGGTTTCCCTGAGAGCCCCAACACTGAATTGGCGTCTTCCTCAGCCTTTTTCCCCCTACGCCAACCATTATCATCTCTCTAAACGATGGTTTCCCTTGAGGACTGTTTCTGAAAAAGTGAGGGTTGTTTCCCTTCTGCCTCTGCTCTTTCTTGAACTTCTTCTGGTCATCCCAAGCCTTCCGAAAAGTAGGTTTTTCTCTTGGCTGTTCACATAAGCATTTTTCTCTCCTTATAGTCTCTTCCATAGTCTTAGGGTCATCATATTGGATCTTGTCACCGATGGAAGGTGTCAGTCCATTCAGATACTTTTGAATCTTGACAGTCTCATCCTTGATGAAGGGAACATATTTCAACAACTCCAAGAACCTTCGTTCATATTCACCAATGGTCATGCTGCCCAACTTGATTTCAAAGAACTCTTTCATCTTTCTTTCATAGTATCTTTTAGTCAAGTATTTCTTTTTGAAATACCTCTTGAATTCTTTCCAGGTAATATCCTTCTCTTTAATGTGGTGCACCTGCACCAGTTGATCCCACCACATAGATGATTTTCCCTTTAGTTGATACATTTCAATTCGTCCTTTAGCATGAGAGGAATAATTTTGTAGTTAGAAATATTTCCTCATGCCAAGCAACCATGTCTCGGCATCTTCCTCCTTCTTGTGCTCTCCATCAAACATGTGAGGCTCAATCTTGTTCATTTCTCCCTTCAGCTCATCCACTTTAGATTTCCTGTTCTTTTTGGTAGGAGATGAGCTTGAACTACTATGTGCCTCCTTACTGGACTACTTTGGGGAGTGACGACGATGCCTGCTAATGCTTCTTGATCTTCTTTTCCTCTCAGGGGTCTTGCGACTCCCTGATTTTCTTGAGTCACTCTCCTTATCCAACTTCTTTTCTATTCTCTCCAAACTCTTCATCAACGTTAAGTTGAATTCTCCCTGTTGTTCCTTAGCTTTCATGAGATTCCTATTATCTACTCGGTTAGTCTAGGCATCTTTATACAATCGATCAATGATTTTCATCATATTCCCTTCCTTATCTATCTCCTCTCCATGTCCATTGGAGTTCGATCCTTTGACTCCCAAATGGTCATCCATTCCTTTTACTTCATTCTCTGAACTAGATGCATTCTATGCCTCCTCCATTTATCTGCACTCAGTGGCAATTTAGTTCGGTTCTGACACTCGTTAAACACTACAAACACAATGTGTAGTCAACCGAAGTTTGTTAGGTCATCATTCCTTAACAATTCTCACAATATTCATAATCCAATATGATTTAAGAAAAACGTTCAGATTTCAATTTTTTTTTGAGCTTTTCTCTGCTCTGCAATAATTTTTGGGCACTAGCCCCTTCCTCTCAGTCCCTAACCCATGCAATCATGGGCCATGATCAAGTGTTATATCACTAGGTGCTTACTCGGACCTTCGAAAGATTCCAAAGCACCTCACAACAATCCCTCCAAGTTACAGATTACCAGACTCGCAAAGTATGGTGGATCAATAGTCCACAACTACCCAACATCCACTGGCTGACACCCACTATGGAATTTCAAGCATGTGAGCTCGGGAACTTTGAAGCTTTAGGGCTTTAGAGGATTTCATATCCGCACGTCCCAAACTGTTAATCTCTGAACATTCCCAATCACCTTTGGTGACGTCATTACGTCACATCGTTGAGCGCTCTTCCAATTGCGGGGGCATGCAATGATGGTTTGGAGTAACCTGCCTTTCATCCCACAATTCTTCTGACGTTGACACATAACCCCTTGGTGAAACCGTGGTTTGGATTGCGGGACCACCTTGGAGAATTAACTCCCGTGCAAATTGGGTCCCTGCAATGCCTCATGGCCCTCGATCTTGATGTATCGTGATCAATGCTAGTGTGGGTCCTCTGACCTTTAACTTCATTATGTAACCTCGAGTCCCACTATCCATGCTCCTATGGAGTGCCACGTGGCAGAATACTAGAGACTGAATCGTGGCCCAATCAGATGGGTGTCACACGTCATGTTCCATATGGAATTTCAACCTTCCACGGGTTCGAAACCCACTGACACGTGGCACACATCCCATGTTTCCACGTCCATCCAAGTGACATTATCATGACTCACTGTAACACCCTATTTCCCCCAAATTTGTAATTAATCCTAATACAGGAATTACCATGCTAAAGCATGATGAAAATGTGAATGTATGATGTGAAGGGACCTTATGAAGAAGGTCGATAAATGTAAATAACATTATGAATTTATATTACAGAACTGCTAAGAGGGGATGTGCGGAAAAGAGACCACGATGGTGGTGGAGGGCACCTTGAAAGAGGGGCGTTAACTTCCACCAAGAATTAAAAAAACACCGTATTTGGACTCCACTGGCCCGGAGAACCAAAAGCGTCTCGCCAGCCCTGAATTTAATGCCTTGCAGGCCGGTAGGTGGATGGCTTGATGAGGGATGGGGAGGTGAATCGCCCATCCGTAGAGCCATCACGAATGACCAACGCAAGGGTAATCGTGCCACACGCGACCTCGCGAGAGGATAAGGCGTACGGATGAAACGATTGAAGAGGGCAGACGCGAGGGGAACTCTGGCTTTACGCAGAGTGGGTGATAGAAGAGAGGAAGGATTGCAACCTTCGCTCCTGGTCACTGGCAGACAGAGAGGAAGGATTGCAACCTTCGCTCCT
>JZKD02S0501297.1:79107-90076 GCA_000966675.3 Picea glauca | reverse complement strand
ATGTGGCAGAGGAAGAGGAATCTCCTCCCTCAAAGAAAGCTTTAGTAGAAATTGAGGATTATGTACTTTAAGTTGAAGATAGTTGATCTGAAGAAAGATAGCAATTGGTGGAGTCCGTGGAGCCTCCCCACATAAAAACAAAATATAAGTATTCATGTTTATTTTTAGTATCTTGTTTACTTTAATACTTTATCATTACAAGTTAGATTTTTGTGAGAATGTTAATGAACCTCATTTTATTTTAGTGTCAATGCAGATTTATGAAGGACGTATCAAAGAAGAGGATAAAGAAAGAGATAAAATATATATTTCAGGTATGATCACTCATGAGAGTGACAAAGGTATGTGTTCAACTATGATAGTAAGGGAAAATTTGGTAATTTCATAGCTAGAGTGAAAAAGAGTTCAAAAGTCTTATTCATGATTAGGGTTTCAGATGTGTACATGGTTGAACAAGTTTTTGTTAAGAAAAAATGTGTACTACTCTGATAGAAATCATGATATGGTTTTATTTGATTACAGCTTATTGTTGTTGACTGATTGTCTAAGTGACATATATCATAAAGCATATTGTAAGTAAGTTTATAGATCTCAGAAGAAAGAACTTATACCTTGACTTGCATAAGTTAGACAACATGAGAAGGACTTATGATATGGTGACAGTCGGTAAGAATGAGACACTATCTAGTATTTATATAGGAGAAAGAGGCTGCTAAAGATGCAGAACAAAAATGTTCAAGATGAAGAGAAAGATGGATACTCAGATATATTTGATGAGATGCAGATAACCATTCTTATATATGCAGAGGGAGCAGGTTGATTCAGTATGAAGTCAGAAAGAAAGAATTGTTCGAACTCAGGAAGGAACCCATGATATTACAAAAGAGAACTTCAAGGATGATGATTAGAAGCTCTTAGTTTGGTGCAAGAGGGATTTATGTCTCCGAGTGAAAAATGGAGAATCGTCATTTGGTGCAGTTAGGAAAGTAGATGGATGGTGCCCAGCAGATGGGTAGCATGGTATTATACCATGGAAACATTTTGGACCATAAGATATTTTTTCCAAATCCCATAGCTAGACCTTTGTAGAGAAGGAAGAGACCTTCGTAGAGAAGGAATGAGCAATCCCATAGGTAGACTTTCATAGAGAATGAAAAGAGAAGAGACCTTCGTAGAGAAGAGACCTTCGTAGAGAAGGGGAATGAGAAATTTTCCAAGGTTGGCCTCTGTCCAAGTGTTGAGTTTTGGATACTCTAGGGACATGCTAGAATACCCTCATAGAGAGGGGTGTGACCACCCTCGTAGAGAGGAGTGTGGATGTTTATCCAAGGGGCAGCAGGCAGATACTCTCCTCTGGACAAGGATTGAATAGCCTGGAACACAAACCTTGACCATGTGAAATGGTTAGTTGGCTCTTGAGGTTTGTGTCGTGATCCTACGTGGATCATGGAAAGGGAGTCTAGTCTTGCCCAGAATAACATCTTAGCTTCTCTAGTTCATGTGGGATGACTAGGAGTGAAGCTATGGTAGTAGTCCTCCCTAGTGGATGGGTGAGATAGATGAATACAAGAGAATGGAGAACATAAAAGGAATGGAAAAACTCATAGAATATCTTTTGTGTGAAGATAATACATATTCTGTGTGAAAATAAGATATCTTCTGTGTGAAAATAAGAAAGAGTGTCTTCTGCGTGAAGATGAAAGAAAGAAAGAGTATCTTCTGCGCGAAGATAAAGAGAAAAAAAATTCTTTAATATGGATACATGGAGAACCAGTCAGTGATCGTGATGCCAGATGACCAAGTGGATTATATTGATGCCCCCTGTTATCCAGTTGATGTTGTTACCTAGTTGATGATATTTCCCAGCTGATGATTTTATTGCATTGATGTTGTTATCCAGTTGATGTTGTTACCCAATTGATGATATTGCCCAGTTGATGATGTTATCCAGTGGATGATGTTACCCAGTTGATGATGTTATCCAGTTCATGTTGTTGTATAGTTGATGATGATTATCCAGTTGATGATATTTCCCAGATGGTATTGTTCAGTTGATGATGACATCTAGTGACTTGTCAAAAGATAAAGAATACCCTTCTTGTTAAGGGGGAGTGTTGAAATATTGTAACTGCAAAGAGTATTCTATTTATTATTGATCTATTATTCATTAGATCAATCCCCTTTTGTGGATTGATCATGTCGGGCATTGTAATTGAACAAATCCCCTTTTGTGAATTGGTCAAACCCTAATTGTAATATGAAAATTAAGAATTCGGTCCCCAGGAAAATTAAAGTGGTTCTAACCACCCAGAAAGACAAGTCGGCCCTGCCAGTGAAGAGACACCTTCTTTCAGTGCTTGCCAGTTTGTATAAATAAAGGAATTCAACCACTCATTTGTTCACTCACTCAACTCACTCATCTAGTGCGCGAGTATTGATGAAAGTTGCAGTTACCAGTTGTCGGAAGAAGGAAGAGAGAGAGGCGCATTGCTTGGAGAGGATATTCTCTAGTCTTTGATTATTTTATGGTCTAGCATCATGGTAGTTTGTCTCTCGTACAAAGAGATTTATTCTGGTGTTGTACTTGGTTATTGAATCTATATTAAAGAAGTTTTAATGGGTTTTCTTCCCCTTGAGGGTTTCCCAGGATAAATGCTTGTGTACTCTGTGATTGTGTTTCTCTTAGTGATCCTATATATGCTATGGTTATTTATTAAATTGAAAAGAAACCTAATAATATCTTAAATGTTAACAGTTACACTAGGTCCCCACGAGATAATTGGAAGGATACTGATAGAAAAATCAAAGTTTACTATACTAAGCCAATCATTCAAGAAAGTAACTAAGGATTTGGTAAATAAGAGTAAGAGGAACTTGTAACTAGTTATCCATGACTTGAATGATCCAGGTGGATATCGGTGGAAACCCACCTATTCCACTGGCTCGAAAAATAGTTTTCCACCTTAGCATTTTTTCGACAGTTTTCGGGTTCCAAACTTTCGGGGTCGTTTTGAGGCCTTAAATGACATTTTCTACGATTTTGGGCCCAAGTGATTGTCGAGAGCACAAACCTAGGCCAGTTGTAAATTGTTCTTCTCGATTAGATCTTTCCAACAGGCTATCGTGTGCTTAAAACATAGATCGTATGAAAAAGTTATGACCCCGGGAAGTTGATGTTCTAACTTACCCAAACGGGGCCCACATGACTTTTGGTGCTTCATCTCCTAGGGTTAGGTTTTTGGATGTATAAGTTTTTTGAAATTCTTGTTTATTGTAAAAGGCCTTGAGAGCCTCAATGTAACCATCTTCTTTCGAATGAGTGCAACCATCACATCTCTTCTCAGAGATAAGCCACCACCATTCCAACAAGCTTGTTTTCCGTTGCATTTATAGTTTCAGCTTATTTCCTTATTGAATAGAAAACCAGTTTTACGGTATCTCTTTTATTCTTTGTTAAGCATCTATTAATAATTTGTAGTCATTATGTTCTGCTCATAAAATATGGATCAGTGGTATTAGAGCGGTTTGCTCCTTGTCATCTTAATGCATGTCCCCAACGAGGTCAGAGTACAAAGAATTGGGTCTCGAGCTTGTTTCTCTTGAGGAAAAAAGCTCTTGCACGCCCAAGAGAATTCTCATGGAAGGAGAAAAGCAAGATGGCAGGACAGGAGATCCTTTCATAATGTTGCTTGAGGAAGCCCTCACGCAACAGAGGAACGAGATGATGGATAGTTTCACGCAAATCCTTCAGCGACTACCAATAGGCGACACATCTTCTTCGAGCGGAGGCGCCACCCCCTTCAAGGTACAAATCAACTTCGATATTCCTGCATTTGAAGGTCAGATAGACGCAGATGTTGTACACAAGTGGTTGAATCTACTAGAAGGGTATTTTTTTGTCCATAACTTTTCGAATAGAGAAAAGATTACTTTTGCGCTCCTCAAAGTCGTTCCCCATGTCAAAGATTGGTGGGAAACNATTCATGATTAGGGTTTCAGATGTGTACATGGTTGAACAAGTTTTTCTTAAGAAAATATGTGTACTACTCTGATAGAAATCATGATATAGTTTTATTTGATTACTGCTTATTGTTGTTGACTGATTGTCTAAGTGACATATCTCAGAAAGCATATTGTAAGTAAGTTTACAGGTCTCAGAAGAAAGAACTTATGCCTTGACTTGCAGAAGTTAGACAGCATAAGAAGGACTTATGATATGGTGACAGTCAGTAAGAATGAGACAATATCTAGTATTTATATAGGAGCAAGAGGCTCCTAAAGATGCAGAACAGAAATGTTCAATATAAAGAGAAAGATGGATACTCAGATATATTTGATGAGATGCAAATAATCATTCTTATAGATGCAGAGGGAGCAGGTTGATCCAGTATGAAGTTAGAAAGAAAGAATTGTTCGAACTCAAGAAGGCACCCATGATATTACAGAAGAGAACTTCAAGGATGATGATTAGAAGCTCTTAGTTTGGTGCAAGAGGGAGTTATGTCTCTGAGTTAAAAATGGAGGATCGTCATTTGCTGCAGTTAGGAAAGCAGATGGATGGTGCCTAGCAGATGGGTAGCATGGTATTATACCATGGAAACATTTTCGACCATAAGATATTTTTTCCAAATCCCATATCTAGACCTTTGTAGAGAAGGAAGAGACCTTCATAGAGAAGGAATGAGAAATCCCATAGGTAGACTTTCATAGAGAATGAAAAGAGAAGAGACCTTCGTAGAGAAGGGGAATGAGAAATTTTCCAAGGTTGGCCTCTATCCAAGTGTTGAGTTTTGGATACTCTAGGGACATGCTAGAATACCCTCGTAGAGAGGGGTGTGACCACCCTCGTAGAGAGAAGTGTGGATGTTTATCCAAGGGGCAGCAGGAAGATACTCTCCTCTGGACAAGGATTGAGTAGCCTGGAACACAAACCTTGACCATGTGAAATGGTTAGTTGGCTCTTGAGGTTTGTGTCATGATCCTGAGTGGATCATGGAAAGGGAGTCTAGTCTTGCCCAGACTAGCATCTTAGCTTCTCTAGTTCATGTGGGATGACTAGGAGTGAAGCTATGGTAGTAGTCCTCCCTAGTGGATGGGTGAGATAGATGACTACAAGAGAATGGAGAACATAAAAGGAATGGAAAAACTCATAGAATATCTTTTGTGTGAAGATAAGACATCTTCTGTGTGAAAATAAGATATCTTCTGTGTGAAGATAAGAAAGAGTATCTTCTGCATGAAGATGAAAGAAAGAAAGAATATCTTCTGCGTGAAGATGAAAGAAAGAAAGAGTATCTTCTGCGCGAAGATAAAGAGAAAAAAAATTCTTTAATATGGATATATGGAGAACCAGTCAATGATCGTGATGCCAAATGACCAAGTGGATTATATTGATGCCTCCTGTTATCCAGTTGATGTTGTTACCCAGTTGATGATATTTCCCATCTAATGATGTTATCGTGTTGATGTTGTTATCCAGTTGATGTTGTTACAAAATTGATGATATTGCCCAGTTCATGATGTTATCCAGTGGATGATGTTACCCAGTTGATGATGTTATCCAGTTCATGTTGTTGTATAGTTGATGATGATTATCCAGTTGATGATATTTCCCAGATGATATTGTTCAGTTGATGATGACATCTAGTGACTTGTCAAAAGATAAAGAATACCTTTCTTGTTAAGGGGGAGTGTTGAAATATTGTAACTGCAAAGAGTATTCTATTTATTATTGATCTATTATTCATTAGATCAATCCCCTTTTGTGGATTGATCATGTCGGGCATTATAATTGACCAAATCCCCTTTTGTGGATTGGTCAAACCCTAATTGTAATATGAAAATTAAGAAGTCGGTCCCCAGGAAAATTAAAGTGGTTCTAACCACCCAGAAAGACAAGTAGGCCCTGCCAGTGAAGAGACACCTTCTTTCAGTGCTTGCCAGTTTGTATAAATAAAGGAATTCAGCCACTCATTTGTTCACTCACTCAACTCACTCATCTAGTGCGCGAGTATTGATGAAAGCTGCAGTTACTAGTTGTCAGAAGAAGGAAGAGAGAGAGGCGCATTGCTTGGAGAGGATATTCTCTAGTCTTTGATTATTTTCCGGTCTATCATCATGGTAGTTTGTCTCTCGTACAGAGAGATTTATTCTGGTGTTGTACTTGGTTATTGAATCTATATTAAAGAAGTTTTAATGGGTTTTCTTCCCCTTGAGGGTTTCCCAGAATAAATGCTTGTGTACTCTGTGATTGTGTTTCTCTTAGTGATCCGATATATGCTATGGTTATTTATTAAATTGAAAAGAAACCTAATAATATCTTAAATGTTAATAGTTACACTAGATCCCCACGAGATAATTGGAAGGATACTGATAGAAAAATCAAAGTTTACTATACTAAGCCAATCATTCAAGAAAGTAACTAAGGATTTGGTAAATAAGAGTAAGAGGAACTTGTAACTAGTTATCCATGACTTGAATGATTCAGGTGGATATCGGTGGAAACCCACCTATTCCACTAGCTCGAAAAATAGTTTTCCACCTTAGCAGTTTTTCAGGTTCCAAACTTTCGAGGTCGTTTTGAGGCCTTAAATGACATTTTCTGCGATTTGGGGCCCAAGTGATTGTCGAGGGCACAAACCTGGGCCAGTTGTAAATTGTTCTTCTCGATTAGATCTTTCCAATAGGCTATCGTTTGCCTAAAACGAAGATCGTATGAAAAAGTTATGACCCCGGGAAGTTGATGTACTAACTTACCCAAACGGGGCCCACATGACTTTTGGTGCTTCATCTCCTAGGGTTAGGTTTTTGGATGTATAAGTTTTTTGACATTCCTGTTTATTGTAAAATGCCTTGAGAGCCTCAATGTAACCATCTTCTTTCGAATGAGCGCAACTGTCACATCTCTTCTCAGAGATAAGCCACCACCATTCCAGCAAGCTTGTTTTCCACTACATTTATAGTTTCAGCTTATTTCCTTCTTGAATAGAAAACCAATTTTATGGTATCTCTTTTATTCTTTGTTAAGCATCTGTTAATAATTTGTAGTCATTATGTTCTGCTCATAAAATCTGGATCAGTGGTATCAGAGCGGTCTGCTCCTTGTCTTCTTAATGCATGTCCCCAACGAGGTCAGAGTACAAAGAATTGGGTCTCGAGCTTGTTTCTCTTGAGGACAAAATCTCTCGCACGCCCAAGAGAATTCTCATGGAAGGAGAAAAGAAAGATGGCAGGACAAGAGATCCTTTCATAATGTTGCTTGAGGAAGCCCTCACGCAACATAGGAACGAGATGATGGATAGTTTCACACAAATACTTCAGTGACTACCAACAGGCGACGCATCTTCTTCGAGCAGAGGCGCCACCCCCTTCAAGGTACAAATCAACTTCGATATTCTTGCATTTGAAGGTTAGATAGACGCAGATGTTGTACACATGTGGTTGAATCTACTAGAAGGGTATTTTTCTGTCCATAACTTTTCGAATAGAGAAAAGATTACTTTTGCGCTCCTCAAAGTCGTTCCCCATGTCAAATATTGGTGGGAAACTTTTCGTGAGCAAAAGGAAACAGAGGAACCCTCATTATTTATAGCCACGACCACCTGGGAATCCTTCAGGGATGCTATTAAGGAACAATACTACCCTTTCGGAAGTTATGATGACTTGTATACCAAATGGACCACACTGCGGCAAGAAAGAGAACAAGCAGTGCCATAGTTCACAAATATCTTCCATACCTTGCACACCAAGCTGGGTATCAAAGATTCAGAGCAACATCTGGTGCTCAAGTATCGCGATGCTCTGCGTAGATAAATCTAGAATGAAATGGAATTTCTAGACATCTCATCCTTGGGCGCGACCTACCGATATGTCGTCAAAATCAAGCATAAGCTCAAACAAAAGACACGAAAATTTGGGCCTGGGAACCCCTCACAAACAAATCTAGGAAAGGGAGGCCCCAACCCATAGAACAAAGAGCAGAGAAAATATGGATAGTATTAGAACAACCAGTCCAAGCCGCAAGCAAAGAAGGACACCAGATAGACAAAGAAAGATTCTGGTAAGTGGTGCGACTTCCATAAGAGCCCTTGGCATAACACTGTTGACTATCGTTCAAAGCAGTCATTAGTGACCGAAGTGAAAGCCTATGAATCAGATGTGGGTTCTAACTCTGAGTTAGAACCAGAAACGGGAATACGACTCATTGATGCGGAACCCATTTCCATCGTTGCTACCACCAAGTTCTAGCCTGGTGAACCAGACGAGCCAGAAGAAGGAGAGTACCTCTTCCATTCACAGATGTGGATAAAAGGCACCCTGTTGTACTTCATCATTGATAGAGGTAGCCAGAAGAACTTCATCTCAGTACAGGTTGTCAAGCGGTTGGCCCTACCAAAAACACCGCACCCACAACCATATACCATTAGATGGCTTCACCAAGGAAGTGATCTCCACGTCAGCCAACATTGTTGATTGTTGTACAACATCAAGACCTTCAAAGACGAGGTATTGTGTGAATTTTCTCCTCTCGAAGTTTTTGATGATTTTTTGGGCCAACCTTATTTATGGAAACATCATGTTGCATATGAGTCTAGGCCTCGTAGTGTTATTATTACATTGAACGGGAAATTGTATAGGATACCCGAGGCAGTCCCACCTAGTGTTATTTCCTTGATCTCTACCAAGCAATACATGAAGGTCATCTCTCAGATGAGACAATTTTTCTTCTTCTTGATTCACTCTCAGAATGAGTGAAAGATCACAGCCACATCTAGGGTCTCTACAGCCGACCTCTCCACATAGCAGAAGCAAGTAGATAAGATCATGGAAGAATAATCAAATATCTTCTCCTCACCTACTAGGGTACCTCTACACTGTCAGGTCAAGCACCCCATCAATCTGACCCCCGGTGCACTGCTTCCCAATGTGCCAGTCTATCGTTGCTCTCCATTAGAGAATGAGGAGATCAAATGACAGATCCAAGAACTTCTCCACAAGGGGCACATCTGTCCCAACTCATCACCTTGCGAGAGCCCAATCGTGCTAGTACAGAAGAAATGTGGAACTTGGTGACTCTACATTGATTACTAGGTTCTTAATAAAATCACAGTCAGAAACCGGTACCTGATTCCCCGAATAGACGACCTCCTTGATCAACTCACGGGGGCCAAATACTTCAGTAAGATTGATGTGAAATATGTCTACCACCAGGTCCCAATAGAACAAACAGATGTATGGAAGACCACCTTTAAGACAAAGGAAGGTCATTTTCAATGGTTGGTCATGCCTTTTGGTTTGACAAATGCTCCAGCCACTTTCATGAGGATGATGGACATTATCCTGCGACCATTCACCAATACTTTTTTAGTGGTGTATCTGGATGAAATTCTCATTTACAACAAGACTTGGGCAGAACACTTGCAACATATTCAACAGGTTCTGCACACCCTACGGCAACACAAGCTATATGCCAACTTGAAAAAATGCTCCTTCGGCATGGACAAGGTCCATTACCTGGGCTACATCATTGATCAGCATGGTGTACATGTGGATCCAACCAAGATCCAAGTCATCCGTGACTGGCCAGCCCCAACCACACTCACTGATATTCAAAGCTTCTTGGGCCTTGCCAATTTCTACCGCAGGTTTGTGTTGGGATTCTCCCATATTACATGGCCCCTCAGCCAAATAACCAGGGGTGGTGGTAAGGAGAAATTTGTGTGGGGTCGGTCCCAACAACAAGCGTTCTATGATTTGAAGAAATACTTGTGCTCATCCCCTGTACTTTCACTACCAGAACTGCAACAACCCTTTGAGATTGATACAGATTCTTCAGACTATGTTGTGGGCGTCGTTCTCACTCAACACGACCACCCCAAGGCCTATCATAGTGAGGCACTATCAGATGTTGTCTGTAAGTACCCTACTTACGACAAAGAAATGTACTCCATTGTGCAAGCCTGCCGCTAGTGGAGACATTACATTCTTGGGTAGGCGACAATCATCCACACTGATCATAATCCAAAATAGTTCATGCAGACAGAAGGAAAATTGCAAAATGACCTCCATCAAAAGTGGTCCACATACTTGCAGAAATTCCACCTCAACATCAAGTATAAAACAGGAAGCACCAACTGCGTCATTGATTGCTTCAACAGACCGCCAATCACGACACTCACCATGGTGCTAGACTCTTGTGGCCATGAGACCTCTAGATGGCCCCAACTCTATGAGACATGCCCAAACTTCACCACCACCTACCAAATGTTGGGTGCAAACGCAATTGTTGATAATTTCCATCTTCAGGATGGGTTGTTGTGTCGTCTGGGCCATATCTGTGTTCCATCAAGTGAGCGAGAAAAGTTGATATGGGAAGCCCACTAGAGTCAGGTGGCAAGACACTTCGGTGTCAAAAAGACAATGGCGATGCTACAAAAACATTTCTACTGGCCAAAACTTCGACAGGAGGTCAACAAGTATATCAGGTCCTGCACTACCTGTGTTATTGCAAAACCGACCACGAAGAAACATGGCCTATACACCCCTCTTCCTACTCCTGACAGGCCATGGGAATCCATCTCAATAGGCTACATGCCGAGCCTCCTGTCCACCAAGCGGGGAAATGACTGTTTTTTTGTGGTTGTTGATCGCTTTTCTAAGATGGCGATTCTAGTTGCCTGCAAGAAGAGCATCACAATAGAGGCCACTGCCAATCTCTTCTCTGAACAAGTTTGGGTACGTTTTGGAATCCCACAAACCATTGTCTCATATCGGGATAGTCGATTTCTCAACACATTCCGTTTGAGCCTTTGGTCACTGTTGGACACTAAGCTCACCAAATCCACGACCTTCCACCCCCAGAGAAATGGCCAAATAGAGGTCGTAAATCGAATGATTGTGCATATCCTTCTCATGTATAATTCCAAGCACCCTTGTACATGGGATGAGAGTCTTCCCTATGTCCAACATA
>JZKD02S0501297.1:24898-39799 GCA_000966675.3 Picea glauca | reverse complement strand
ATTTGATGGTATCCAGTCTTTTTGATTTATATTTGTATTGTCATATTTTCGTTTCATTTGTCTAGATTATGTCTTTATTGTAATCTGTGCAGGTTTATACAATGACCACTGTGGTCCTAGTTTGGCAAACTTTATATTATGGCCACATATGCAAGTGGCGGAAGGAAAGGAAAGTGAAATATTTTCCTGAGGTGTGATGTCTGATATGAATTTGACATGATAATAATCTACTTGTAGATTCTATCAAATTCATAATTTCCCCAGGGAATCTGATATAAATTTTAATGGATACCTTGTTGTATATTATTGTATTCTTGTTGCGGTAACAACAGGGCCGTGGAAGCAAGGACAAGGATCTGTCCAAACATACAAAGCTCATAAAGGCACCAGAGAATATAGACTATTCTCCAGATCTATCCGAGAAAAATGATGCAAATAATCTCAAGAAATTATCGAATGGGACTCCTACATCTAGTTTACCTATTCCCACTTTTTCACTGGATCACAACATATCGACTGGAAGGAACCCATATTACATGTAAATGTTGGAATCGCCTCCCCATATTTTGGACTTTATTTTTCCAAATCCCCTAGAGTTTTATAATGGTTCCTCAATATGAATAAAGTCATATTATGTTAATGGGATTTGCTAAATGTTTATTTTGTCGGATCTGCGAGATCTTTGGCAAGCAGTCATACCCCTACTTCGGGCTCATATTTGGCTCCATCATCCAGTGGGTCTGGTCCAAGTGGTCCGAGTTATATGTTAAACCAGTTCTCTGTAGATGATGAAGGATTGCTATAGAATATTGATTCTAGTTCTAAGAAAACCATATTACGGAGTGTAGGTTTTCATACTGTATTGTTGATCAGTACTAAATCTAATTTTGATATCCACTATAAGGAGAATTGTTGTATTACTAAGTTTGTTTTATCTTTCTGTAATCTTCAGGTAGCTGCAACATTATTTTTTGTTGGTGGGCTCAATTACTTCCATTTACATGCCATTCAACCTTTGATTCTACTAAAATAGATTCAAGGGTAACAGTAGACCTAACAGGCAGGAGAATTTTGCAGGTAACTGTAATTTGCAGGATCTTATTATCTATAAGAGAACTCTGTAGAAATTAGGAAATTTCAATATAAATAACATGAATTGCTAGGTTCTGTAATTATTGACTAGATGTTGTGCAAGTTCAGGAAGCGAGCACAATTGCATTCAGGGACTCAATAATAGGTGAGCAGTCTGTCAGTGTAGTAGAAACGGGGTTGGAATGGATTATGGTTGCTATCTATATGGGTGGAAGGCTTCCACAAATATGGAAAAATGTGAGATTAAATTGTATTTTTTTTGGCCATAGAATTGGATTGTTTCATTGCTGGAGTATCGATCTATTCTCAGTGAGAAGTAGCTAATGTATCTGTGAAATATGGTTGTGGATGTATATTGCAACATCATTGTGAAGACTTTGGAATGGAAAAATATAAATCCAAATATGCCATGGGTTATGGATGTTGCAGTATGTGTGCTTTTAGATTGTTTTGGATCATTTGGAAACATAATGCTACAGAGTTGTGTTCAACATAATAAGTGCATTAGTAGTATCAAATGGTAGAATCGATTCAAACATTCCCCTTAAAAAAAATTCAATTCCCTTAAGAATCCTTAACGAATACTTATGCAGATTCTCACCTAGTTCATCTATTATAGGACGAGAAAAGATGATGAGCATGAAGAAGATAACATTAATGGAGATTACGAGGCAATGAAGCCATAGTAGTACAGTACCTGGAACACAACTCGGGATGGTAGTGGAAAAAGGTGTGCTTAGACCATCCCTTCAAACCAGAAAAGGTATGTTGTACAAGGGGCAATCCAGCAAAATACAGTGCTTCCATTGTGCATTAACTAGGTCTTTCAACATCCCAAAATACGTCCTTCTCACTTGCGTATTGAAGAAGTAGGCCTGTAACAAACCCCGTTCCTTGGACATATACTACCTTAAATTTATCATATGCAGATTAGGCCCTTCAAAACATTGTAAAGAGGCCATTTTCCAGGTCCACGCATATATATATATATAGATTTTTCATGTTCATCATGTATTAGCCCGTGTTCCATCCATGGCAGCCTATAATTTTTCTTGTGGACGAGGACAATGTTACTGTTGAATCATCAAGCTATCATAACAACACTTGTTCATGCTCACACTATTATCGATACACTGTATTCTAAAATATTGGAAAATTATTATATTATAAACAAGTGCAGCAAGTTGTGTATACTTCCTCTGAAGTTAATAAAGAGATTAGTTTATTAATAAATCCACAATGTTTTAGCAATTCTTCTATATTTACACGAGGCTCTTTGTTCATCTTCCAACCATTTCTGAGTAGAAGTGATGGACAACAGCCGTGACATCATTGCACTGGCGTATACTAGTGTCCAAAGATAACATGTCAGTATTGGGATTCGCACTGAAAAATGTCATGTCATTCGAACCGCATAACTCAAAAGTATCGTTGATACACTCCAAACCCACGATTCTTTTTATTAAATTCACAGTTTCCATATCTTTTTTACTTGGTGATTAATTCATTGTTAAATTTATATTCACGAAAGAATTATGATGATATGCCAAGGGTAAAACCCTTGACCAATGAAAGGAATTCGTGGGTTACTTTCCATGAATTCACAGTTAACGATTTAGAATTAAACTAGAAGGGTTTCTCTGTAGAAATATGTGGATATATCATTGTATAAATTTTGATTGTGTCTAGGCTTCGTTGTAGAGGTTAACCACTAGCGTGAGCTCTGAGTTGTTGATGTACTCTTACTCAAAAAAATTCCAACAAGGTTACGGTGATGTAGAAGAACCAACGTCCCTTGACATCCAAATTCCAACAAGGTTACGGTGATGTAGAAGGTCAAACCTGACATTGACATCCCTTTAATGCAAGGTAAATATGTATTTGCTTCATCTTTGTTGTTTTAAGAGCTCGTATCTAAGCTACGTCCATACCATTTCTTATTTGGCTCCTCACCTGCCACTAGAATACAGTCATGCTTCATGGGTTTGTAATAAAATATTTTGAAACTTATACATATATCATTCGTTATTATAGTCTGGTCTTGTTTCCCTCCTGCATGACATGGTTTTTTTTAGGGTTAACAATATATATATTATTTCTCTTAAAGATTCATCATCTCCTCGTTATTGAGGTCGATGGGTTCACAAACTATTCATAGTCATGATCGATGTTACTTTTATTTGGTATACAATGGTTTATTTCTTGATTAACAAGAATAGGGTTATAGTTCACTGACAGCCATGAACATTTCAAATTTATTCTCATTTTTTTTTATAGAAAAAATGATATTATTTTCTCTGTTTATTTCTGCAAATACAAATATTTCTGTCTTGGAAAAGACAATACCCAACTAGGTTTTATGTACTATACTTCATGGTTTTTATTTCAAGAACTCTTTACGCACAAACCAAATGCTATACTAACAAAATATAAGAACTATCAATATTAATAACTACCATTATCAATGACTATGGGAATAGAGAACCATTATCTCTTTTTCTTTTTGGTTATGTATTCAGAACATTGTTGAACATTGTAGTTTAGAATCAAAAGATAGATATTCATATGTATTTTATCTACAAAAGTTAAGTAAACAAAATATACTACTGTTTGAAAGAAATAATTAAAAGAAACACTTGAATCTTTTCTTTGTTTGTAAAATAATATTTCTAATTAGTATGAGTTCATAGTTTAGCTAGTTTACTGCTATCTCCATTTCAACATTCTTTACTGTAGAAGAAAACTTTACAAAAATATCATAACAATTAAGCATAGATTATCTCTTTGCTTATTCCAGAATGTAATTTTGTACAATTGAACACTACTATAACCATTAATATCCATGAATAACATAAATGTAAATAAAAGATAAGTAAAGAAACATATCTCAGTTTACTCTTTCAAAATATTGTACAATTTTTCAAAATATTGTACAATTGAACATTACTATAACCATTAATATCCATGAATAACATAAATGTAAATATAACCATGAATATCCATGAATAACATAAATGTAAATAAAAGATAAGTAAAAAAACATATCAGTTTACTCTTTCAAAATATTGTAATATCCATGAATAACATAAATGTAAATACTCTTTCAAAATATTGTAATATCCATGAATAACATAAATGTAAATGAAAGATAAGTAAAGAAACATATCTCTTTCAAAATATTAAATACTGGGGATATATTAAGGAGAGAATCCAGTTCCTTCCAACCATATATCAGAATAACCAAGTTAGTGCTCCTCCCAACCATAGATCAGAATAACCAAGTTACTGCTCATCCCAACCATAGATTAGAATAACCAAGTTACTGCTCCTGTCACCCCCAAGCCTAATTCATTAAACCATAGAGACTGGAAATTTCAATAACCATTTCCAGATAAACCAAAATTTGACTCTTTCTCATAACCATCAAGATCAATTTATGCACACAAGTACTCAACAACATCTTGCCTCCTGTATACTTGTTTCTCCTCTTGTATTACCAAGAAGAAGAATAATAGCTTGCCTAGGTATTTCTTTTGTAGTTATCCTCATCCCTAACCCTAGGGAATCTTGGCCTAACTTTGTGTTAGCTTGTTCTCTCACATACCACATCTTTGCAAGTAGGTTTACACTTGTCTTCATGGACAATATTTACTCTTGTGGTTTTTATCCCTTTACACTCTCCCATGGAATAATGAATTATTCTTTTGTAACTAAATTCTCTCATTAGTTTGTCACATGGAAAAGAAAATAAATTTAAAATAATATTTGCAAAAATATTTTTCATCATCCGAGTTTATCATAATAAAATGTTTACTTGAGTCTTTTTCTCAACATAAATAATTGAAAATTAAAATTATTCAAATATATCTAAATGGAGAGGATATTAATCCCTTCTCCCTTGAACTGAGCACTATCCTCGATGTTCCCATATGAGCTTCTCAGCTCTAGAATACAAATGGATAAGCTTTCCTCATTGCTTCTTCCATTTCCCAAGTTCCCTTATCAAGACTAAAGTGCATCCACTGCAATTTAACTTAAGTGATGGCTCTATTCCACAACATAGTTTCCTTCTTGTCTAGAATGCGTAGTGGTTCCACCTAGAACTCACCTTCTGATTCCACCTTGTTCACATCCCAATTAACAATATGAGTTACATCATGTGCGTATTTCTTTAGTAATGAAACACGAAATACATTGTGTACGTTAAAATTATCTAGTAGTGCAAGATGATCGGCCACTGGCTCCACTCTGGAAAGCACTTCAAAAGGTCCACAATACCATGGTGATAACTTAGAATTGTTTCCAAGTTTAAATTAATTGTTTTGGGGTCTTAATTTTAAATGAATATCTAATATTGAATTATGTATGTGTCTGTAACACCATGTTTCCCCCAATTTGTAATTATAACTATATTGGCCAAGGAACTATGACAAACTCAAAGGTGAATGTTTGATTTGATGAACCTTTGTATAAAAGGTCGATGAATGTAAATTATGTTATTTTAATAGAAAATGGATACGTGTTGCATAACTCTTGGAAAGGGGATGTGCTAAGAGAGACCACGAATGCTATGAAAAGGTGGTGGAGGGGACCATGAATGGTTGCGTTAACCTCCATTGAACTAGTGCTTTGCTGGATTTAATTGCTCAAGATCCAAAAAATCCTTTGACCCAGGAATGAATTACAGTCAGGTTGGTAGGTGGGAAGACCTCCTCAAGAGTTAATGAGGAGATGGGGTGGACTGCCCATTTGTAAGGTTTCCATACCTCACCACGAACTGAGAATTTGAGCCACACACAATCTTGCCGAGGAAGGAAAGAAAGGAAGCATGGTGGGCAGAGGAAGACCTGTGAAGAGTGCAGAGATGAGAGCCTAAGCTCTTGGGTCCAAGGAAGGACTGAGAAAAAATTGGAGTGATTTATGATCCCAAAAAATAGAGACTAAGCCAGGAGAAGGAGAGTAACCTTCATCCCTATCTATTTCTGTATTGGGAGAAGGAGAGTAACCTTCGTCCCTAACTTTTGTTGAGCTGGAAGAAAGAGATTGAATCTCAAAGCATTGTGGTCTAAGCTCGAGGGTGGCTAGTGGTAAAGCCATTATGAGTGATTGAGCCTATGGTTGGGTGGAAACGAGCACCCCTTTCAGCAGTCACATCACGCCTTATGGTTCTGATAAGTGCTTTTATGCCTTTTGCTCTGAATTGGAAATAATGGATGCATGCATATATTTATGTGTCTATAAATGTTTTTTGCATTGAAATGATTAAGTTATGAGTAGGCATTTTTTTCCTTGAGAACTTATGCTTCTCCTTGATTTTCCATATGCTTCATTTTAATCCCTCGAAGGCGTTTCTCCCTAGGAAATTACCTCACAGTCCCAGAGTTGGAGCAAGCCTCTTGGCACTGCTACCGTCTCGATAATCTCCAGAGTTTACCTTGCCCTGTTTCATAGTTTAAAGTTTTGCGAGTTAGGGAGGTGCTTCCTTCATACCAGTAGTCTAAGTGACTTTGAATTCGGGCCCTAATCCTTAACCAAAAACCTGGCTAAGAGTAGAGTTCATAGCTCAAGAGTCATCTGAAGGTCCATGTGACCTGGGTCTAGGAACCCTACGCTAAAAGGAGTTAGCTCATGAAGTTTTCAAAACTTCAAGAGTTCGAAGCTTCGAGGTGTCAAATTTCATGATAGTCAAAGTTACCCGAACTGCCGGAGTAACGAGAGATGTAGATGACTTAAGAACCTAACAATGGAGATAGATGTGAGCCGTTCATCGGGAGGAGAAGCTATCCCAGTCGTCAGATTGACTAAAAGACCCACTAGAGTTAACGAGTCAAACAATAGTTGCTTGATTAAATCGATGGTTGGGAATCATTGCAGAGCGCGAAGGTAAAATTAATGGAAATTCTAGTTCACGGCCCACAATCAACTAATGTCGTTGATCTCCTTGGGAATGGAAGATCAACGACCAGGATTAGATAGAGTCGGGCGAGCACCTCGCAAATCCCGGAGATTGGACCCTTCAATCACTGTGAATCGTCGATCTGTGAATGGAGATCGATGGTGGGGAATCATTGTGGAGCGCAGACGCAAAAATTAGCAGATGTGATAGGTTGCGGATTGCAATTCACCAACGTCATTGATCTCGTCGGGTTGGAGTATCAACGACCATGATTTGTCCGAGTTGGATGAATATTTTTCAAATTGCCGAGATTGAGCTCACTGATAAGGCATGAGCACGTTAGGGCCCTGCAATCACTGTGAACTGTCGATCAGCGAACAAATCGGTATTGGCCAGATCATGACCGTAAGACCTATAAAAGTTGCTATGCGAATAGTCGTGAGCTGCTTTGGAAATCCCCAAAGTAACGAAGTTCGTCTGTGATGTCGATCTGAGAATAGGGACATGTGGTGGAAATTTGTTGACTTCGGGTGTAAGTACTCCAGGAGAAAGCGAGTGGGGAAAGGTTGAAACTCCCGAAAGCCGAAGGGCCGAAGTTATTTGTAGTCGTCGATCTGTGGGAGACACACGTCGATAGATCGTCAAATTCGGGTGTAAGCACTCCAGGAGAAAGTAAGTGTGGAGAGGTTGACACTCCCAAAGCCCAAAGAGATGAAGTAGATCTGAGTCATCCAAGCCAAAGGGATAGCTGTCGTCAGATACTGCACTTTGGAGGAAAGTCACTCCGGGAGAAAAGGGGATCTGGTGAACAAGAAACTCCCAAAGGCCGGAGATCCAGTGTCCATCTGAGTCGTCCGTCAGCTGAGGACAGGTGTCAATAGATCTTCCATTTCGAAAGATAGCCACTTTCGAGGAAAGTGGGGTCACGAGAGTTGATAACTCCCGAAGTACATCGTGACCGTCGATTTGTCGACTTCGGGTGAAATCACTCTAGGATAAAGGGTGGTGTGAGCGTCTGAGACTCCTGAACTTCAAAGTCTCGAAGTGGACCCAAGTCGTTGATTTATATGGACTCATGGTGCCTGATCTGAAACTGCGGGTACGGAGTATTTTGGACGAAAAAGGTGTAGGAACATTTGAAATTCCCGAACACTGAAGTCCCAAAGTAAATCAGGGTTGTTGAAATCCCCTAGGACACGTGACGTCGGATCGTGAATTTTGGAGGTTTTCCACTCTGGAGGATTTATGTGGTGGTCATATTGGCGCCTGTTGTCTTGGCGTTTGGTCATAGCCCGTGGTCATATGCAAGTATAGGGGAATGAAAGAACCTGAAGACCTTGGGAGAGGATATTTTCCTACTCTGAGCTCATCTGGAAAGCTCTAGAAGATTCTAATGGAATAGAGACCCCTTAATGAGGGTATTGTTCTCTCAAGAAGAACAAAATTTTTATGCCCCATCATGGGTGTGTTACAAATTGGTAGCAAATCATGGTTACAACACTTGGTCTGCTTGGGTTCATGGATGCGTCGCTTAAAAATCATATTTAGAGTATTTTTAAGAAGTGACACACTATCTTACCTCTTTCTTAAAAGAGCCTGGTTAAACTTTTATTGAGGAAAAGAATGAAACTTTCTACTGTGTGTGTGCATTTAAAGAAATTGGAACTGTGTATTGTTCATAAACTAATAGACTGTTGGCTAACAACAAGTGTTCTGTCAATACTCAAGCAATCAGTAAACCACAAGAAAACTTCAAGTCTAAAGGATGGCGACGTGCTATGAAGCGGGGGATGACTCCCACAATAGAGGTGAAGAATCTGACGAAAGGAGGGTGGTGGAAACCTCTCGAGATCTGGATGAAACAATAAGGAGCCTTGAGGCTGAATTACGGAGTTGCAAAGAAGATAATGAGAAATTGATAAAGGAGCAAGAAAAACAAACTGAAATTAACGTAGTCTTGCTGCAGATCTTATTCGACATACAAAGGCAACTGCAGCATGAACTCACAACTAGTCATGTGGATCGACGACATGTGAAGAGAATTCAAAGTCCACCTAAGATCCAAAAACATGGCCCCATAAGTGACCACACTAGAAGAATTACCTCGAAGAAGGCCCAACCTGGAGGCAAGGGACACTCATCGTGAGAGTCCTCTAGAAAGGAAGATGGAAACTCAGAGGGATATTCTAGTAGAAAAACTAGCTCACATTCTCAAAGGAAAGGAAAGAAGCGAAAGCGTTGCAAAAGTCGTGATTATGAAGAATTCAAGAAAGCCAAACCACCCTCTTTTGATGGAGAGATTAAGAAAGGGGAAGAGGATGAAGCTTGGTTGCTTGGTTTAAATAAATACTTCAGAGTCCATGACTACTCTGAAAACTTGAAGGCTCAAATAACCATCTTCAACCTGAATGGAAAGGCTTCCATTTGGTGGGAATACATTAGGAATGTGAAAGGAGTCCATGAGAAGGACTTGTTATGGAAACAGTTCGAGAAATACTTCAGGAAGAATTATTTGTCAGAGAAATACATGGATGGGAAGACTAAGGATTTATATGAACTCATGCTGGGACAACTCACCGTAGATGAATATGTCAATAAATTCCTTGAGCTACTGAGGTATGTACCCTACATAAAGGATGAAAAGGTAAAAGTGCAGTGATTTATTAGTGGGTCACCTCAGACCTAGTGGTACATGATTGAGTTTGACAAACCAAAGACCTTAGAAGAGACCATCCGGAAGGCAAGGTATTGTTATGAACAGTTCGAGAGTAAGACAAGACCTCACGAGGACTGGAGGAAGAAGAGTAGTTCAGGATTCAAGAAAAAGGGGTTAAAATCCTCTAGATTTAAGAACTATGGGAAGGGTTCTAGGATGAACCTTCCTACTAGAAGTGTGTATCAGAAAAATTTCCCCTCTCAGAGTGGAAATAAACCTTTTGAGGCAGTCCTAGGAAAGACGGATAACCCAAAGAAAGAACCCTTAAAATGTTGGGGTTTTGGAGAAGAACATCGATTGAGGGATTGTCCACACATACAACAGAACAATAGGAGAGTCTACAATATACAAGAATCTACCACCGTCAATGATGTGGCTAGGAGCATGCCATGAATTTATGCAGCCTTGGACAATAATCAAGCCGACCACCAAGCTTCAGTGGTGGAGATGGAAGGTATGATCGCTAACCATCTAGTTTCTGTTTTAATTGACCATGGTTCTAATTTGAGTTATGTGGCCCCTCAAACTATTGATAAGTGTAAACTGGAACCAATTAGATATGCTAATTTGTGGTTGGTAAAACTAGCCACTGGGACCAAAAGAAAAGTAGCAGAGGCCATACCAACTTGCCAATTCATCATGGATGGATTGCCCACCCGAGTGACCCTTAACATACTTCCCTTGGGATCTTATGACTTGTTGATTGGTATGGACTGGTTGGCTTATTATAAAACTAAGTTGGGCTGTCACCACAAAACTTTAGAATGTGTAAATGAAGAAGGGAGAAAGATAACCCTCCAAGGGATTCAAAAGCCTGCCTCAGTGAGACAAATATCAACCCTTCAAATGAACAAGTATTGCATAAAGGGGTGCCCTTTATACGCAATATAGGTGTTGGAATTTGTTGAGGATGACAAACCAAACCTAGAGGAACCCCCCATATTAAGAGAATATAAATACGTGTTTCCAGAAGAGGTACGAGGTATACCTCCGAGAAGAGACATTGACTTCTCGATATAACTTGCACCAGGAGCAGTGCCAGCATCTAGAACTCCCTATAGGATGAGTACATCAGAGCTAATTGAGCTTAAGCCACAACTAAAGAAGATGATGGACAAATGCTACATCCAACCCAATGCATCTCCATGGGGAACACCCATCTTGTTTGTGAAAAAGAAAGATGGCACACTCCAACTATGCATATATTATAGACAAATCAATAAGACAACCATAAAGAACAAGTACCCCTTACCAAGAATCGATGACTTGTTCTACCAATTGGTAGGTGCTTCCATTTTCTCGAAGATTGAATTAAGGTCTAGATACCATCAGGTCCAAATTAAGGATGAAGACATCCACAAAAAAACATTCATGATGAGGTATGGTCACTATGAATTTGTGGTGGTGCCATTTGGGTTAACCAATGCCCCTGCCACTTTCATGTGCTTGATGAATAATGTACTCAGAAAATTTCTAGACAAATTTGTATTGCTTTTCATTGATGATATCCTAATCTACTCCAGAACAGAGAGGAGCATGAAGAACATATTAGACTCATACTTCAATTACTAAGAGAGCATCATCTCTACGCTAAGTTTATCAAGTGTGACTTTTTCCAGAAGCAAGTCCATTACTTAGGCCATGTTATTTCTAAAGAAGGGGTGGCAGTAGACCCTGACAAGATCACATCTATTATGGAATGGCCTACCCCAAAGGATGTATCTAATATCAGATCCTTCATGGGTTTAGTAGGATACTATAGAAGGTTCATAAAAGGGTTTTCCAAGATTGGTTGTCCAATCAAAGCCCTTTAGAAAAAGGGGGTTAAATTCACTTGGACATCAAAATGTGAAGAAATATTCCAGGAACTGAAAAACCTCTTGACCCATGCACCCATGCTAAAGATTGCATACCTTGATAATGATTCCATCGTGTGTACAAATGCTTGCAAGGAAGGACTCAGAGGAGTCCTTATGCAAGAGGGGCATGTAATTTTCTACGCGTCCAGGAAATTGAATGAGCATGAAATCAATTATGTGACCCATGACCTAGAGTTGGTTTCCATAGTGTACATCCTTTAAAAATGTGGAGGCATTACCTCCTAGGTAGGATATTTGGGCTTATGGCAGACCATTGTGGGTTGAGGCACTTGTTTGATTAACCAAAAATCAATGTGAGGGAAGCTCGGTGGATGGCTCTCCTTAATGATTTTGATTTCAAAATCAAACACATCAAAGGAAAGGAAAATAGGGTGGCTGATGCCCTTAGCAAAAGAATAAAAACGATTCACCTGGCAGCGGTAAGCACCTGTGAAACATATGTCAGGGAAAGAGTCAGGAATGCACAAGAAACAGATGCATTCTTCAAGACTGTGACCTCATGCCTAAGGAAAGATCCTATAGAGATAAAGTAGGAAGGCTATTAGATGCTCGATGAAGGCCTATTGACCTACAAAAACATATTGTATATTCCAGACTGTGATGACTTGAAGAGGTTCATAGTGGATGAACTACACAAGAGACCATATACTGGTCACCTAGGATATCAGAAGATGATCACGACCTCTAGGAAACAATTCTATTGGCATGGATTAAAGAAAGACATAGTTGATTATCTAGATAAGTGCCTAGAATGCCAGCAAGTTAAGGCAGAACACCGGTACCAAGATGGGTTGTTACAACCCCTACCTATCCCAGAATGGAAATGGGAAACCATCTCCATGGATTTCATCACCGGATTACCAAAATCGACCAAACAAAATAATGCCATCATGGTCGTGGTGGACAAACTGAGTAAGTCTGCTCACTTCGTTCTTGTGAAGTCAACTTGCAAGACAATAGATATTGCCAACATCTTCATGAAGGAGATATTCAGACTGAATGGCATGCCTAGGGAAATTGTATTTGACAGAGACACCAAATTTACTTCAAGATTTTGGAAATCCTTAATGGTTGGTTTTGAGACTAAATTGTTTTTCAGCACAACGTATCACCCTCAAACTGATGGACAGAAAAAAAGAGTAAACCAAATATTAGAATACATGCTAAGGATGCAAGTAATGCATTAGCCTAAGAAGTGGGAAGACTACCTACCATTGGTAGAGTTTGCCTACAACAAAGATTATCAAGAATCCTTGAAGATGAACCCTTTTGAATCCCCTATGGTAGACAGTGCAAGAGTCCAATCAGCAGGAGTAATCTAGTGGACATAATTACAATCAGACTTGACATGCTGAAAGAAATGGAACAACAAGAGATTCAGATAAAGCAAAATCTAAAGATTTCTTAGGATAGAAAACAAAGTTACATCAACGGAAAGAGAACTCCCAGAGAGTTCAAGATAGGAGACCATGTCTATCTCAGAGTTAGACCCAGGAAGAGTTCCCCGAGAATGGGAGTTTGTGCCAAGCTGGAACCTCGGTATTTTGGACCCTTTGAAGTCTTAGATAGAGTGGGACCTGTAGCCTATAGGCTAGCACTTCCTCCCATAGTAAAGGCACATAATGTTTTCCATGTTTCATTATTGAATAAATATGTACATGATTCTAATCATATAATTGACTGGTCTGTGATCCAGGTGGAGCCGGAGGGATAATTCATACCAGAACCTCAATGCATATTAGACAAGAAGGAAACCTCACTCAGGAACCGAACCATTGCACAGGTCAAGGTGTAGTGGAAACACTTTGGCCCAGATGAGGCTACATGGGAAATGGAGGGTGCCATGAGACAGGCATATCCGATTTTGTTTACTCTTGTATACACATATTATGTTGACAGATAGGACATTGAGGATGATGTTCCTTTAAGGGGGAGGGAATTGTAACACTCTATTTTCCCCAATTTTTAATTATAACTATATTGACCAAGGAACTATGGAAAACCCAAAGGTGTGAATGTTTGATTTGATGGACCTTTGTATAAAAGGTCGATGAATGTAAATTATGTTATTTTAATAGAAAATGGATACATGTTGCATGACTGCTGGAAAGGGTATTTTCTAAGAGAGACCACAAATTCTATGAAAAGGTGGTGGAGGGGACCAGGAATGGTTGCATTAACCTCCACCAAACAATTACTTTGTTGGATTTAATTGCTCAGGATCATAACAACCCTCTGACCCAGGAATGAATTATAGTCAAGCTGGAAGGTGGGAAGACCTCCTCAAGAGTTAATGAGGGTATGGGGTAGACTTCCCATCCATAAGGCTTCCATCCTTGACCAGGGACTGAGAACTCAAGCCACACACAATCTTTGTAATATACCAGATATAAAATGTATGCAGAACTGAAATAAAATGCTAGTAATGGCAAAATAACAACAATATAACCAAAACATTCACCACAATAACACTGAAATGATATAAGAATAACAAAAAAAATAACACTTTGAATCTGAAAGAAATGTTCACGGGCCTCTTCGAGGGGGAAACCTCCAGTTGAGCAGAGCTCTATTACAATAATATCCAAGCTATGGTTCTCATACCCTCAACTCCTATTTATGTTAAAAAGAAGCATCTAGAGGAGGATCCTTCTAGAAGCGAAAGCTTCTATTAGTTCTTCTTACATACGCCTTATTATATTTTATTGAAAGGTCTTATTAATATTGACCTTTATTACATCCACATATATTGTTCTACCTATGTGCGGGTTAGGACCCTAACATGTCCGCCCCCTTAAAAACAACCTTGTCCTCAAGGCTTGAGATGAGGAAATTGTTGCAGAATGGTAGCTGGTTCCTAAGTGACGTCTGCTGGAGTTGTATCTTTCCACTGTACTAGCACTTCCTTGATGCTTCTCTGACGTAGGTGACACTCATGCTGATCCAAAACTACTTCTGGTTGTAGCCAAATGGATCATTCTTCATCTAACTCTAGAAGGTTGTTTTGAATTTGGCACTTAGCTCCAATCACCTTCTTTAAGCATGAAACATGAAAAACAGGACGTAGCTTCAAATTGATGGGCAAGCTAACTGATAGGCGACTTGTCCCACACGCTTGAGTATGGTATAAGGACCATAAAATTTGGGCGCTAGCTTCTGACAATGCTCGGCCTTGAGGGGAGTTTGTTTGTAAGGTTGCAGTCGAAGAAACACATGATCCCCTTCTGCAAATTCACGTTCAGAGCGACCTTGATCTGCTTGTTTCTTCATGCGATTCTGTGCCATGACCAAATTCTCTTTGAGGGTACGAAGAATAG
>JZKD02S0501264.1:0-16938 GCA_000966675.3 Picea glauca | reverse complement strand
ACATGTCTATTCCAAGAGGTTTCATCTCATTATGCTTCAAAAATTCTTGATCTGGGCGAAATTTCAAAAATTCTGGTTAAAACAGGCTTTCGGTGGTTGACTGGAAAGATTCTGTAATGAACAGTCGTCCTGTTCGCCTAAACCACCGAAAGTCAGAATTTCCAGCAAAAATTGCCTTTGGTAAAAATCAATTTTCCCAGCCGTGGAATGTCTGTTTTACACGTTCAAATAGTCGATTTTTAACTACAGATCATAAACTTTCCAATGATGCAATCAGATTTGGATTTGGAGCTAGGGAAGCTGGAAATGTTTTTCCTACAAGATTAGGCATCTTTCCTTAAAAAATGCCGGTGCGTTTTTGAGAGTTAACACCGTCAATACAAAATAAGCTTCCAAAGGTTGGATAAGAGATGAAGACCAATGCCAAGTGTCAAACCCCTCACTACTAGAAGATGCCATGCACTGCTGGATAACTGAAGCTCCTCAACAATTCAGCCCTGGTGCTAAAGATGTCCAATCACCTCTAGAAAGATGCCAAACAGTAGATCGGGCGATGGTAAGAACAACCCAGGTGCCCGAATCTCAAAGATCCCTCTCAATCTTTGTAGATCTGAATTCCTCCACTAAATGGTGCACCCCACTGGATGACTAAAGCCCTAGATAATTCGGCCCTGATGAAGGAGGCCTCCAAATGCTCTGAAACTCTCTAGAAATATAGATTGGGACACTGCAAGTCACTAGGTGAAGTATCAGGGTCAGATCTGAAGTGTAACTCCTCCAAACTGACTAGATCTGAATCTCAGAAACGCCCTCCTTCTCTTCAATTCGTCCCACAGCTCTAAGAAATAATCTGAACCATGAAACTCTCTCAAAAAGCACTAGGAATGATGGAGAAGACCCTACAAGAAGAAATCAATTTATGGAATCTCCAAAAACCCTTCCAATCTCCTACAACGAATCTCTATCCAAGGATGGTGCGCCCCTCTTGTTGGAAACCCTCAACTGGTGTGCCCTCTCTCTATCTGCACATGAAACTGATGCAAAACCCCCCTACAACTGAGTAGATCTAGAACTAGAATGGTGTGGGAGAGTATTGCATCTCCGGGACCAAGCTTGGGACAAGATAGGTGGAATCTTTCACCACTGAATCGTCCTCTAGGGTTTGTTAAGTCAAAACCCTCAAAACCNACGAGAGAAGGTTGTAGCCTTCTGCAGGTAGAAGCCTGCGTACTAGTAGGAGTCTGCACTAGTACATTGTTGTAGAATGTTTTCTTAATAATAATTATTGAAGACAGAGACAACAACAGCGGTGGTTTTCTCCCTATTTGGGTTTCCACCTTAAATCCTGGTGTTAATGTGTCCCATTCATCTGTGTTAGTTTATATTGTTAAATTACTGTTTAAAATACATATGATAAATGAAGAAATCCATAATATGATCTCTGGATGCACTACTGTTTTCATAAGAATATACAACAACTGGTCTCTATTAAGTAGACTAAGATTTTTCAGTGAAAGAAAAGTGAAAAATTGTTAAAAGCTCAAAACACTGATTCACCCCCCCCTCTCAGTATTTTTCCAACACTAGGTTGGGGACTAGTCATGTGAATATGGTAGAAATGAATGTATATTGCAAGTTTGAGTCTCAATAATATACTATCACTGGGATTCCTTTCCAAAGAAAATCTATTTTAAAGTCAGTTGTTTGTCATAGGAAGGAATATGCATACATTTTCTACTATTGCCATGAAACGCAACACACCACCACCTCATGAGTGTCTATAAAGGGATAATATGGCTACAAGTGAGAGGGATTTGGGGTGTATCACACAAACACAAGTGGTTGGAATGATCAACACATGGCCTTCAAGGTGCTCAATGTCAATCCCAATGGTGCACCCATTTTCCACTTCCTTCCTAACGACCATGTTCCCTGACTTCCCCCCAACTATATTTTGTATCTGTATCTACTTCTCATCTGTTAAGCCCTAAATAGTGGCACATTACCCATTAATTAGGGAATATTACATTAGTAATGTTGTTTTATTTATGTCGGCTTGGGTCCATTAGTTTTAATTGTACCTCCTAGTCTCATATATATACCAAGAAGACCTTTTCATTTGGAATCATCTTGTATTTGGATATTTATGTGGTGTATAAGGAGTTTTCCCCCTCGAAGAGGCTTATTATTTGAAATTATTTCCTTTTCAAGGAGTTGAGTACTTATTTTGAGGTTTTTCTATGCTATATTTATATTTGGTTCCTAACATTTGGTTTGAGAGATCAAGTTCTTGGGGTTTCTCTACTACACCTGAGACACCTTGGCATTTTCGCCATAATTGTTTTTTCTATGACGTTTCAGAAGGAACCCCTTGGAGGATAATTAGTAGACAGATCAAGGTATTCCATGTAAAACAATGATATCTTCTTCAGTGAGTATCCAAATTAAGTGAGACCAATTGCATTGGATAGTGGACAATCTGTAGTATTTATGGTACAATTTTCAGAATCAAATATCAGATATTGTGATCTTGGCACGCTTTACAAGTATGCTCTCCTGGAAGGGACAAAAATAAACAAGGTGTGGGGAAGTTCCCATAACTTCCACTTGGCACATCTAATTTTGATCAGACTTGTGGAATTTCAAAGAAGACATATCAGAGAAGTACAAAAATAATTTTTTAGACCCATAAGGGATGATATTTTGGAGTTAGAGTAGAAGAAATATCGTCTAGATGAACCACCTCGAAATCAAGGTTTAAAAATAATACTTGGCCAACATGCCACCAAAAAAGGGAAATTCTACACCAATTAAGCCTCTAGACATTCCTACTGGACTCTTGATGAAAGTGAAGAAATGTACAGAGACATAAATGATTTACAAAAGAAGATAGTAACAAAAGACGTACTAAAAGGGATGATGGATTCAACGGAAGGTAAGTTGGAGGAAATAATGGATACTAACATGGAGGGTTTAAAAAGGGATATCATGGAAGGATTGAAAACATTTATAATAGAGAGGACAGCTGAAAGTGAAAATGTATCCCATGAAATTCATGATGAGGACACAAGGAATATGAATCAAGAATGGAGAAACTCCAACTTTGGGTTGAAGACCAACCACTTTCCTAAGATTGATATGAGAAAGTTTGATGGAAAGGATCCAATCACATGGATACTTCAGATGGTACAATTTTTTGATCTACATGATGTGCCACATACACAAAAGGTACATAGAACCCAATCAATTTGTGTGGTTTCGATGGATTTTTTTTCACAAATCACTCGTCACTTAGACAATTTTCACGGAAGAAATGATAGCACACTATGAGGATACAAGGAGAAATACCCTCTTTAGACAATTGATAAATCTCAAGCAAAAGGGTTTAGTTGCAGAGAACATTAAGAACTTCCAAATATTGAATATAAAAGTAAGTTTTCTATATGTAAGCTCCATGTGATTTTTCTTATGCTTTATGTATAACTGGCATTTATTGTGTCATGCAGATGTCAGTATATCGTAGTGGCAGTGTTGGTGAATTCTTCATCCTCTCCAACACTCAATTACTAGCATCACAAGTTGCCATGGAAACCCATTCCCGATGCTCTGTGGGAACTAATATCCCCTTTTTCATCCCAGAAGATGTCAGAGCTGTTGGACACGATAAGAGAGGATACAAAAGTTTCTATGGGAGAACCTAAATTTGACACCACAACCGATGATGGTGATATCTTTTCCATCTATGGATTTATTTATTTCCACTACAGGGATGAAGTACATGACGATGACATCATAGCCAACCCTTCCCTCTCGGTGTTGTTTTTCCTTGACAAGGACTTACACACTGGAAAATAATTGACGCTCTACAGTTGAATGCTCTAGAGACCAAGCCTACACAATATAATATTATTCCTTCCACATCGTTTGGCTTAAGATATTCCATTGTCCTTTGATAAACTGTTTGTATCCTTGTAGATGCTCGATATATCCTAGGGATCCCACTTGGATCATGCTATGAATATCACTTTAGAACTGTGTGAAATTCTTGCAAATAGTGGGGAGAACAGATATTGTGCGACATCATTGGAAGCCATGATTGATTATGCCATATCTAGGTTGAGGACTAGTTGTGTGAATATTTTAGACATGAATGTATCNTAGGGTTAACATGGAGAACTATATGTTTACATTCTTTGTTAGCAATATTTAATTATCTCTTCTTTGATAGAAAGATCTCACATATAACAGTTGTATGACATTTTAAGCAACATTAATTATTTACCAGGGTACTTTGCAATAATTTTTCACATTATTGTTTTGTGAGACACATTTATTTTTACCCACACGGAGAACTATATGTTTACATTCTTTGTTAGAAATAGTTAATTCTCTATTCTTTGTTCTTTGCTAGCAGGCTCTTACATATAACAACGATGCAATAATTATTTTGTATGACACATTAAGCAACATTAATTATTTATCAAGGTACTTTGCAATAATTTTCCACGTTATTGTTTTGTGAGACACATTTCTTTTTGTTCACATGAAAAACTGTATGTTTACATTCTTTGTTAGCAATAGTTAAATGTATGTTCTTTTCTAGCAAGATCTCACATATGAAAACTATGCAATAATTATTTTGTATGACACTTTTAGCAACAGTAATTATTTAAGAAGGTACTTTGCAATAATTTTTCATGTTATTTTTTTTTGAGACACATTTTTGTGCTAGCAAGATCTCAAATATTACAACTATACAATAGTTATTTTGTATGACACTTTCAACAACATTAATTATTTACTAGGGCACTTTGGAATAATTTTTCATGTTATTATTTTTTGAAACACATTTCTTTTTGCCCAAAGAGTGTACGTTCAAGCTAAAGGTATAGAAGTGAAGATTGGTTACATGAAGTAATGAGAATCAAGGTCATCTCCACCATGCTTATTCATGGTGAGATGAAAGGATTATAAATTTTATTTTCTTATTACTAGGGCCAATAATAAGAAATAAAAAGGAAGAATAGGGTAAAGGTAAGACCGACATGGAACATTTTCCTTAGTTGTTTTGAATAATTTCTTAATGGTTTTACAGGGTTTGAAAAAGGTTTTGATATTGTTTTGGCTAGAATTTTTTAAATATGATGAGTGGTACCTTGCATGCAAGGTAACGAAATGTGACCTAGGGGTGGAGAAGAGGCAGGAGGATTTTGGACTTAGAGTGGAAATCTTAGCGGAAGTTTTTGTTTATTTGGGGGATAGAGTAACCATTGGCCTTAAGGGATTGAGTCAAGTGGGATTTTTCCTTCTTGAGGAATTGAGGAGTTGATATTCGAATGGCACGAGCGACCATAGTGCTTAAAAAAAATGATTTTTGGGTCGGATGATGGTGAGAGTTGGCATGGAGGTATGGGTGGGTATGCATATTTGTTGATAAACCAGATGGGTAAGGGAACCATTGGGAAGATGAGATATGAGAACATCTAATAAGGGAAGAGAATTATCCTTTTGCATTTCCATTGTAATACCCATGTTTCCCCATCCTATAAATATAATTTTATTTTACAAAAAGACTATGAATAGACTAGTTATGAGTGGAGGTTTTAAATAATGAATATTTTATATAGAAGGTAATGTAAATATTTATGTTATTAAATAAAATGGAAATCATTACACAATTGTTGAAGGTGTTTCCAATGTAGGTTATGATGCATGAGAGAGAATTGTGAGGGGAACTAGTAACGGTTGAAATGAACACTACCAGGCCCATACTCTATTGGATTTGAATTTCTCATACCCAGAAAAATCCTTGACCCTAGAGAATTTAATTACCATTCAAACTAGTAGTTGGGAAGTCTTTCTCAAGAGTCAATGAGGAGAAGGTAAGAGTACCCCATATGGAAACTTCCTGATTTGACCCATGATTTGGGAAATGGACCCACAAAATAATGTTGTAGAAGGAAATAAAAGAAAATAAATTGGGGGGGTAGAGGGGGCAAGGAAGACACATGAATGGGTCTGGGGACCATTCTAGAAGAGAAGAGCATGTGAGGATCTCTGGTTTTGAAAATATTTGAGAAGACAAATTGTTCTAGGTGAAGGAAATGTTGAGCAGTGTTTTTCACTCAATCTCATAAACAAGGTTGTATAGATGATTGAGGGATTATGTGAGAAATCACAACATAACCCCCTTCTTAGTGAATAGAAGACTGGATTGCTAGGTTCCTGTGGGAAAATGAGAGTAAGATTTGTCTCTTTTGTTGCTAAGAAAAAAAAGAACTTCTCTCATGGCATCCTGATCTAGCTAGGGGGTGGACAATTGAGGAATACACCAAGAGAGACTGTAAGTATAGTTGGGTATAAAATGGAACACCCTTCATCAACTTCCAACTAATTTCTATTTTCAGATAAGTGCCTACCATGTGTTTGTTTAAATTATTGAAAGAATTGTTTATGTTATCCTATGTTGGATGCTTATTGTGTAAATATCATGTGATTATAATATGGGTATTTGATGTGTTAATTATAGTCAGAATATTGGTTGTTAAACTTGCTTAGAAGTTGTTAAGTGTTGGGACTTCTCAAATAGACTTCTTGGACTATTGGAAAAATGGTTAAGTGTTGGGAATTCTTGGACGAAATTTTGAAAGGAAGGTTATATAACTTTTCATCCATGAGTCTGCTAGTCCACGAGTCTGTGTAGATGGAAAAATGGTTAAGTGTTGGGACTCCTCATATGGACTTAGGAGATGAAGACTATAGAATTATGTACTCGTGATTCAGTGAGTCCACGAATAGAAAAGAAGGATAAGTGTTGATGAGTCCAAATTCACTCGATAACAATAAGGGTTTCTCCCCAGTAAGAAGTCCCAAGTAGACCTCTCACTATTTGGAATAGGAAACCCATCTGAATTCTAGACCAACATCCATTGCTGGTTTAGTTCTACTGGTTGTGGCCCGATCCACCGATGAGGGTGAGTGATGGGTGGCTGTGCAAATGGAAGATATAGATGAAGACTATCTAAATGCAGGCCTAATATAATTCTAATCTAACCTATCCTATATAGGAGCGAATTAACGTAAGTGAAGGATTCGTAGCTTGAAACTAACTCTACCAATAGCTTCACCTAGATAGATGAAATGAAGAAATAAAGTCAGATAACACATGCAAATGAATATATAACCAGGATATTCTAAGTCACTATATCACATACATTAGTAGCTCATTCACTCATGACATGTAATATAATAAAGAATGACAAAATTCCAAGAAGGCATCAAAATAGTCCATAAACAAACATGCTCTTACAACCCATGTGAAGAACAAGCATTCCAATTGAAATAGTTCGCAACAAAATAACAACACTTGCAAGTGCTTCTCTCAGTCAAAATTTGGCCTTGAGGGCTTCTCTGTATTAACAGTTTCAACAATAGTACATGAAAACTCTTAGTACAACTCTCCAATTTTAGTTGACACTGTATTCCTGAAGTAGTTCAGAGGTGTACAATGTTTGAAGATCCAAAATCCCTTTCTTCCAGTTCTATTCTAGTATTTATTGTGTTTCAATAAGACATTTGGCCTTTTATCTCCCTTGATGACCTTTATTCTTCTAGCATTTGTCCTCATCCTATTTGCGATGATGAACAACATGAACAATGGTTACATCTCAAATTTGTCTCCTAGCACTAACGAGTCATTATGGATTTCGGCCATATGTGTCTTGCACTTAAGACTGGATTTGGGTATGAGGGCCTCTTCGTCATCCTAATTTTGATAATTGATCGTCATGGAGTTTCTAGATCCCTTCTTCATACATTTTCCTTCTATGTTCTTTGTTGCTCCTGCATTACTGCTACATATTTTGTTATTTCTCCTTCATCATCTTTAGTTGTAGATAATTATCCTCCTTTCTCGATAATTGACAACATTCAACATACAATAGATGCGAGTAAATCCAGATAAACTATCAAGAATAATCATTTGAATGAAAATAAATGGGGCATAAAATAATTGAAGTATAATTTATAAACTTCCCTGAGTTCAATTCATGGTTCCTTCACCTACGGTCAAGTTACAATGTTCTTCGAGGCTGTCAATAAGGTGTCTGATCTTAATAAAAAAATAAGTATAGCATAGGTTAGCAATTTCTCAAATCAAATAACTAGGAAGTTGTAGATATAGAAGATACCTTTCCAGTGGTATAAAGAACATTCAAAATAGACACCTGATTCAAACATTATGACCATTTTACGAAATTCAGTCTTCTTCTACTCGGAGGAGTTTGAACTAACTCCTTCAACCTACTTGGAGGAGTTGTTGGTAACTCCTATGAAATATAATAAGTGTACAATGCATTAGGAATTTCTCAAATCACATAACTATAAAGTTTTAGAGCTATGAAATATCATTCCAACGATATAAAAAAGTCACAAAATGGACACTCAAGTCAAACATTATGATCAATTTATGAGAGGTAGTTCTATTTTTCTTGGAGGAGTTGATGACAAATCCTTCGACCTACTTAGAGACTTTCTTAACAACTTCGTTGAAATGTTTGGAGGCTTTGAAGGAAAATCCTTCGAGTAGGTCAGAAGAGTTGAATGGAAATCCTCTAACATCTCAAAAGATTTGAAGGGAACTCCTATGAACTAGAATAAGTGCACCATGCATTCTGAATTTCTCAAATCACACAACTAGAAAGTTGTAGAGCTCGGAAATAAATTTCCAATGGTATAAATAAGTTGCAAAATGGACAACTGAGTCCAAAGTTATGACAATTTTATGAAATTTAGTCTTCTTATGCTTAGAGGAGTTTGAACTAACTTTTTTGACCTAGTAGTAGGAGTTTACGGTAACTACTATGAACTGGAATAAGTATATTATAGATTAGGAATTTATCAAATCACATAGATATAATTTTATAGAGATATGAAATACCTTTCCAACGATATAATGAAGTCACAAAATGGACACCTGAGTCAAACGTTATGGTCAATTTACAAGAGGTGGTTCTCTTTTGCTCAAAGGAGTTTATGACAACACCTTTGAACTTTCTGAAAGACTTTCTTAACAACTTCCCCAAACTTGCTTGGAGGGTTTATTAACAACTTCCCCAAAATTTATTGGAGGATTTGAAGAAATCTCATTCAAGGAGATTGAAAAGTTGAAGGGAACTCCTCCAAGTAGCTCAAAAGAGTTGAAGTGAACTCCTCTGTCCGAGGAAAGAAAAATTGGGAAAATTCTAAGTGTTAAACTAGTGAGAGATGAAGAGATCTTAATTTCAAAATATCGTAACTTCCTCTTACGATGCCCAATTGAGCTTCCAGTTTTTGCAATGTAGAGAGAATAGCCAAATAGTTCTATAAAGATAAATGAACATGTTGTTCTATCATTTGAGTGGAAATATTTCTAATGATGGCCATGACTATCGAGGTTTGGATGGTGGGTAATCCTAGATGATTATTTTGTCACTTTTGGACCTAGGATTTTGATTCTATAAGTTACATTGGAATTGTAATGGAGATAATAATACAATTAGTCTGTTTTAGAGATGAAAAATTACTTTGATGGATGCTAAAAAATTGTGCCCAAAGGAATTTTTTAATGAAAGCTTGGGTCCCGCATTCATTGGTGCTTCATACAAATTTAATTTCATTAGTTGTTGGGTCAAATTTTATGTATAGGATATTGATCCACCCATTAAGACTAAGATTATTCATTAATAGCACAAATTTATAAATATGACAAAACTGCCAACTGATGTCCAGTGTGCTTAGCACTGTCTAGGAGCTTAAAGGACCAAATTTCTCCCAAAGCGAGTTTCAGAACCAACACAAGACCTATAGGTGTTATGATTAACACATATGATTTTAGGTGAGGATTCCACAATGAATATTTAGTTGTAATGTCAAGAAACACAAAACAAACAAGATAGTATTGTGTGTGCGAAGATAGCCACTGGGAACACTAAAACTTGATTATGACTGTGATATTAAGTGAATCAATTGAGAAAGGAAATTAATGACCAATTGTCTAGATAGGCATAGAGAGTTTGATCACTGGAAATGTAAGGATATTGACTGATGAATGCAACAAGAAGGGATCTGAGTTAGGAGGGGAATGAGATAAGCCTCAAGGCGAAAGTGCACTACGTCGTCCTGATCAACATTGGCGAGAGGAATCAGATTGTCCTCAATGTGCTCGATATATATGAGCGGTCGACATCCTTTTATTGATGAATTTGTGACATGAGAGGGAAACTTTTCAATGAGTAGCATGTCAGGAATAAGAGGTGAACTTCGCCAGTAAGCAATGTAATGAAGTGAAAGGGGGAGAGCATCACTATTATGTGATGAAGTGACATGAGTAAAAGTGAGTTAGCTGGTGAAAGGCATGTGCACAATGAATATAATAATGTGACCAATATCAGTGAGATGACATTGATCATGCAAATTTCACTGATGATGAAGATGTGAGTTAGTGAGGTTTGGAAGAAGCGTGATAGTGCGTTAGCCAAGTTCAAAGGGAGGTAGACGATGAACTTATGAAAAAACTAATGGTGTGATAATGAAAAGGTGGGAGAAGGATTCATGTGTAAGAATTATATGTATCGGTGTAGGAAGAGGGGACTCACTAAAGTGTGCATCGTTGGGTATAAGTGATCCAAGGAGTAATCAGAAGTGGTAAAGAGAGGTAGGGTGAGGAGAACTTGTGAATATATATTTGTACGAGAGAGAGTGTGTGAGGATTTCGATTGGAAGAATTAAAGGGGGCCCAACTGCTTGTCTTAGATAGAGGCTAAGACAAGAAAATTGGGAGGTTGTTGTGGGGGTAAAACAAATGGAAACACACTGGGTGAAGCCAAAATCTCTGCTAGTCTTTCCTAACTGATAAGAACAAAATATAGAGGGTCATGAAATTTACTTTTAAGTTCAAAAAATTATGGGAATAATGCTTAACAGTTACCTAGATGATTCCATTTTGGTGGGCTCACTGGTGATGCTTTCATATTAGCTAACATAGATTGTCTTTTGTAGACGGAGGATGAATGATGATGAAGTTTATTTCCTTAAACTGCATCGATGATCCAGGTTGGTATCTCCATCTTGGGGATGATATAGGTTTTGGATAAATAAACATTTTTCATCATGTGCGTATATAGATATCTCGCAGGTGTTGTTCCACTACCTGGGAGCATCCATAACCCCGATGGAGTCACCATGGTGTCACATAAATTTCTATGTTTCCAACAAGCATCCATAGCCTTGATAGAGATATATACATTTCCCCATAGTCTGGTCAAACTTTCCTTTACATTCCTTACCGACTTATTTAGTGCATGATTAGCATTCGGTGGATGGGGAAAGCAATGGCCCTTTTATCCTGATAGGGGATGAATTCCAACTTTTGACATTTATTTGTATATTTGTTGCACCTAGCTGCATAGAGATATCCCCTTTTTGTTTTCATCCTTTTGACTTCGACACTTTTCCTTTCATGTGAGAAGCTACTTAGTGTGTGGATGGTTCCTCTATTACATAGGATCTTCTTACCAGACGATGTACAAATATGAACGTTGATTAAACACTATCATCAGTGATGGTGTAACTATTGTCAAAACATCCCCAAATAGTTCTAATTCATTTTCAAACAGAGACCCCTAATTTCTCTCATGAACTAGGAAAGAGATGTAAGTTTATTTGTGCATGTTTCCAGTGTGAAGGAACTTCCTATGAAATGACAAACAAAGGTGAGAGGTTTTTATGTCATGAAGTATAACCATAGGTCATAAAACAACAAAATTGAATAAATGAACTTCTTTGAAGGGAAAACATGATGACGAAAGAATGGGGAGAAAAAAAATGTTGAATTAGGAGAGATGACGTATTCAAGGTTAGAGATGAATTCGATACAATTTCTTGTTGCAACTGAAAAAACAATATTTTTAGATGAATGAAGATCAACGATATTTAATTAGGAAATGCAGTTGACAAATAAATAAATTATATATTGAGTGTTTCTAATATCTTAGAGGATATTCACACATTTCGACTAGCTAGAAATTTGCAACCTCTTGAAATGATTAATCCATGTGAAAGCTAATACTCATGATACTTCATTCAGATGGGTTTCAGTGCTAGCGCTGGATGAGAATTACAAATCTCATCATGATTTTTTGAAGACTTCTAGTTCCATTGTGCACCCTTTTTCTTTAGGGGGGAAGGTTTGGCGAGAGCTCCACTTCATTGTCTATCAAATTTCCTTGACTTTGGCCTCTTGACATGTCTATTTCCTTTTCACTTATTTAATATCTAGAACTAATGTTACATTATGATATCCTTAGTCAACCATAGTTATGGTGTTTCATGAGAAATTCCAACCTTCTTAAGAAGAGTGTCTTCCTTAAATATTGTCTTTTTGTTCAACTGAATATATATATTTCCATGATCAACTTTGGAAAATATTTCTGAAAAATCCTCACCATAGTAATCTAGAAATGATAACCAAAATTTTTCTAGTGTATGATATCAGGCCATGAGTATTACCCATTCCATTTTCCAGGAGATAGAGTAGGCTTGAACTTTAATGTTGGTTTGTCTTCTGCAATCATTATTTTTGGAAAACAAATGACTATAATTGTCATGATTATGAGTTATTCCCTAAAGAGGTGTGCTTGAAAGCCATTTTATTGACCAATATCATTGATATTTGATTCCACTTGAAATATATTAGAGGGAGACTAAAACTTGATACTTTATTCCTCGAGGCATATACTAGATGTGAAATATAGTATTACTTTCCCCCATGATTGAAAACAGACTTTAAGACTGGGAAAAAGGATAAGTGTACCATGAAGTCTCAGGCATACCATCTATCATAGATCCACAAATTCTTTAGTGAGTTATTCTCAATAGACACCATCCTGAGTAAGGAAATTAACAACACACATGATTTCTTTAATCCAATCTCAATATTGGTCGAACTGTAAAGAATTTCCCAACATACGTTCTTTCAACGTTTCAGGGTAACTAGCTTCCCAACTATGAATGTCAAGGTAAATGTTGTTGATACAAGTGAATTTTACAATTGAAGCTTTCGAAGAAGTCCTGCAGATGGTTTCCTCATGAATATGGAGGAAAACCAAGATTAAGCCAAACTTTTAGTGAAACAAAATGAAGAGAATTGCACTAAAAGAACAAAACTTCGATGAAAAGGAAATTAAACTAAATAAATCACCACTAACTCCAAATTAAGCTAATGACAGTTGGTGGTCTTTATTGAAGAAAACAAAACAAATCTAAACCTTTGCTATTCATATGAAAATAAAAATAAATATCTAAGCTATGCAGGAATAAAGGAAGTAAGATGATTGTGATAATCCTATTTCTCACCTAACCTACACTTGCTAAAAGGAATCTAGGTATAAGCATAGTTCCAGTGAAGCCAATCAAGTAAATCCAAACCTACAATCGCATGTTCATTGAAGGCCAATTGCATAGAATAAAGTAATGAGAAATGAAGGATAGGAAGAATTGATTCAAACAAGTCTCCAATCAACAAGTTAAATTTAGAGGTATTATGATTCCCAATACATGAAGATATGTAATATTCCTCCAACCATGACTTAATTCCATCATAAAATTTACAATGATAATAATATGATTACTTGAAGGAAATCAACAATGAGATACATACCTCATGAGGTTCATGAACGAAAATTTCATGCAACATACTTTGTAAGGGAGTCTCTGAGTGGGTGATATTTCTCATCCTAGGGGTAGAAGTAAGACAACAAACACTTGACATAATCATCAATAGAAATTGGAGTGTCTCATTTCCGATGTAGATCTCTCTAGGTTCAAATTTCACGTACTCGAAATGTTGAGAGGAGATATAATGATGGATTGTTCGAGGGAAACATTGAGTGAAATATATCTCCAAATATTCTCCTATGAAATAAATCAAATCAAGCGAGGAGTGTTGGATCATTGAAATAACATCCAAGGATGATTGAAGAATTTTCCCTAAGGACTAAAAAGTAATTTTAGGGAAGGTTGAGGCCATAGAATTTCCTTGATTAACTCAATGTTTCATATTCTTTGCATGGTGTTGAGTTGTTCGTTTGTTGTGATTTGTTCATAAAGATCGACGAACTTATGGCACCCTGCATACTTTAGATTTTTAGTGATTATCATATGTCCATCAAGGTCATAAATATCATATTGCGTAGGACCAATGAGTGATAGTTCGATGTTTTTATTCAATTTTGGGACTGGAAAGTAATCATAAAAAATAGGGACATCAAAATCCAATTGTGATTCACCATGTTACAAAAATTTGAATCATAAAGGATTTTCAAAGCAATGAATTTCATATGAAGTATCATTAAGAATGAGTGTTCGATCGATCAAGGTTGGGCACTCTTTCTGATCCGATATATCATTCAACATTTCATTAACAAAATAGTGATGTGAAGAGTTTATTATATGATAAAAGAATGGATTCTCATGTGGATGATTATCATGAAACTAATATGCATACATTGCATGAAGATATTCAAATTTTGAAGATGATGGGATTTCCTTGGTAAGAGATTCGTCGTAGACTAGGATATGATCATGAATTTCAGAAGGGGATTGTTACATGGTTCACACTCTGAGGCTACGTGGTATATGATTACTGATAAATATTCCACCATAGTTGTGTCAGAGTGTTGGTTGGATATTATGTCCCCTATATCGTTTGTGGTCATATCTGAATTTTGTGAATAGGAGATGGCTTGATCATTTAGATCACATTCTTCACAGATAGAGATGAGATACAAAAACGAATCAAATACTTCATGGCCTAAGGGTTCTTATCATTCAAGAAATCTATAGTAAATCCACATGACTCTTTGAAAGATATCATTCTCAGATTCATTTCTTAGCCTACAAATTTCTGCAAGTTCATCAATGAGTTCATCATAAATGTAATTTTCATGAGTAGCAATAATCAATTCCATGAAGCCTCCCAGGGGGTAGATCAATTGGAAAGTGCCGTGAAAATGAATTTCCATGAGGTTTTGAGTTCAACTCCCCCCGGCTTACAATGTGTGTCGTGTAAGGGGCCTCGTGGGAAAACCTAGAGGTTATAGTGGTAGTAGTTGGATAACACGGCCATGTGTAACACGAGCACGTGCCCAACTAGTTGTTGATTCCTCCAGACATAAAATAAATAAATAATCAATTCCATGAATTGTTTCCAGCTATGAATTGATTTTGCTGGCAATGTATTAAATTGGGCTTTAATTCACCCTTCGAATGTGAGGATGAACAGTCGACATGTTTCATTGTAGTATATAATTTTAATATTTCATAGAGCAATGTCAAATCATTTGAGATGCGTGAATGCAGATACATTCCCTTCACCATTGAATTTGGGATTTTACAAGAGATTACCTATCTTGATTGAGATGTCCTCGACAGGTCTCGGAAGACTCAAAGGGTCATCATATACAAAGTTTTGGGGAGGAGCCATGGGTTGGTTAAGATTTAAATGAAATGACTCCACATGGGCAGGATTGTCATCCAAACCTACTTATAGTGCCAATTCTATTGACAGGTCCAAATTCACCCAACAACAGTAAGGGGTTATCCCCAGTAAGAAGTCCCAATTATAGTGCCAATTCTATTGACAGGTCCAAATTCACCCGACAACTGTAAGGGGTTATCCCCAGTAAGAAGTCCCAATTAGACCTCCCACCATTTGGAAGAGGGAACCCATCCAAATTATGGTTCGATAGCGATTATTGGTTTGTTTATAACGGTTGCGGCCAAGTCCACCTATGAGGGTAAGTGATGGGTGGTTGTGAAAATGGAAGATGTATATGAAGACTATCTAAATGCATTCCTAATCTAATTCTAATCTAATCTATCCTAGCTAGGAGAGAATTGATGTAATTGAATGAGTTGTAGCATGAAACTAACTCTACCAATAGCTTCACCCAGATAGATGAAATGAAGAAATAAATTTAGATAACACATGCACATGAATATATAACCAGAATAGTCTAAGTCACTGTATCACATACATTACAAACTCATTCACTCAGGACATGTAATGCAAGAAGGAATGAAAAAACTGCAACAAGACATATATTGCATCAGAATAGTCCATAAATAAACATGCTCTTACAACCCATGTGAACAACAAACATTCTTCTTGAAATATTTCACAAAAATATAGCAACACATGCAAGTCCTTCTCTAAGTCAAAAGTTTTCCCTGAGGGCTTCTCTGTATTAACAGTTTCAACAATAGTACGTGAAAACTCTTAGGACAACTCTCCAATTTTAGTTGAAATTGTATTCCCAAAGTAGTTCAGAGGTGTACAATGTCTGAAGAGCCAAAATTCATTTATTTTGGTTCTATTCTAGTATTTATTAAGGTTCAATAAGACCTTTGACCTTTCATCTCCCTTGATGAACTTTCATCTTCCAACATTTTTCCTCATCCTCTTTGTGATGATGAACAATAAGAACAATGGTTATGTTAGCACCAAAAGTCACCTCTAGATTGCGGTAGAGGTGAGCCTTGTACCCATCAATTTGTATGTCATAATGAATAAATTTAAGGGTGGTCTAATGGACGCAGTCTCAGGATAATATCACTTTAACTTAGAAAACTGAGTTGGTATTCATACGTAGATGAGGTCTTGATCTAAATTCAGTCAGTAAGTTTTAGTAAAGGTGAGTAGGGGGAAGAAATTGAGGAGAGTGAAGAGGACTGCTATGGATGTCTAGTCTTTCAATAACCTAAGGAGAAAAAAATCAGAAGACAATATCCTCTTGGTTCAGAGTTTTAAGGAACTGGATGAGATCATCACCGAACTACAATAAAACATACATCACAATTCAATAAAAACAACATGACTAGATCATCCATGCCCAATTCATT
>JZKD02S0501209.1:0-16938 GCA_000966675.3 Picea glauca | reverse complement strand
AGGCCTACTCCTCCTGAGCTTCCTTTGTAATCCGCAAATACTTAGAAGGAACTTTGCACGCACTCCTTCCGGCAAATATTCGACCTTGTCTAAATGTTGAAGTCGCTCAAATCTGCGCACTCCTGCAGCAGCAGTCTTCTGATACTTCACTCAGAATCGCAACTCTGAGACTTCTCCCTAGCCTAACACTCCTTGCATGGCACTGTGCCTAACTGCACTTCTGAGATAAATGGCAACAAAAGTTATCTGTAATTAAACCCTTCTATCAATGCAGTCCTTGTGGAAAAATTCAACTGCACTCCTTGCAGGAATCCCTTGGTTCAATTAGAGAAACAATTGAAACTTATCCTATCTCCCTTGCAAACTTCAATTCAACCATGAAATCACATACACAACATATAAAAGCAAGTGCATGACAGGAAACAAACATTCATGAGCACATCATCAATACACAGAGAAGCAACACCAACCATGAATTTGAATCAAACTTTCTTCTATTAACTCAAATGTCTGTACATGGGTGTTCTTCATACAATTCTCTGCTTGCTCTACTCTTTCTGAATGCAAATGCTTCTCTCCTTGATAATGTTACAATGTACAAAGGAGGGTGTCTATATCCATTTTCCCTCTTGGACTCTAGGCTATCAAATCTAGAATTAAATTCCTATCTAACTGCATTAAATCTATTAAATACCTCATCTACCTAAGGACGAGAGCTTAAAGGATCAAGGTCCAATACAATATACAAAGTGTGCCTTAATAAATGGCTTCATTAAAGACTTGCACAACAATTCCAAAGTGTTTTCAAAACTTGTGCTGGCTTGTCCAGCTGTCTTTCGCTTCCACGCTGACTCGCTTGATGTGCTAGCGATGCTCCTGCATCATAATCCTCGGCTTGAAAACTTTCATGGGCTCCTATCCATGAGCTCCTGCACGGTTTGTCCATGCTTCTGTATCACTGCTTCTATCTCCCAGCTGGCATCTTCCACTGGGTGATTCTTCCACTTGACCAGATACTCATAATATTCTTTTCTTCTGGTCTTCTTACTCACTCTCTTGTCCAGTATGCACTCCATCTGCAGCTTCTCTACAACTGGTAATTGTTTTGTCCACTGGATCATTGGTTCTTCAGTTCTAGTCTCTACTTCTCCAGCCTTGTATGGGTATAATTCTACGACATTAAATATCGGAGATATCCTAATGCCATCCGACAACTCAATCTCATAACCATTTTCGTCGAATTTCTTCAGGACCCTACATGGCCCAATTTTCTTCATTTTCAACTTATTGTATGTTCCCCTCGGGAACCTTTATTTCCTCAAGTGTTCCAGAACTAGATCCCCAAATTCAAACTGAATTTGTCTCCGATGCTAGTCTTCTCTACGCTTATATTCCTAATTTGAGTCTATCAGTCGTTTCTTCACTCTATTGTGAAGTTCCTTCATTGCCTCAGCGAACTCCTCTGCACTAGCGCTGCTAGTCGTAGTCTATTCTAAATCTCGCAATTTAGAAAATCCTCTCGGCTGCATCCCATATACAACCTAAAATGGAATTTTCCCTGTGCTTCGATTCACTGAATCATTGTATGCAAACTCGGCCTGTGGAAATATATTATCCCAGCTGCTATGGTGCTCTGTCACCAAGCTCCTCAGTAAGTCTCCCAGACTTCTGTTGACCACTTCTGTTTTTCCATCTGTCTGAGGATGATAAGCTGAACTAAATGCCAAATTAGTTCCTATCTCCTTCCATAAGGTCCTCCAAAAATGCCCTATGAATTTAGTGTCCCTGTCCGAAAGTATGCTTTTTGACAATCCATGAAGTCGAATGACCTCCTTGAAAAAATATTTGTGATGTGAGTCGCATCACTGGTCTTTTGGCATGGTATAAAATGTGCCATCTTAGAAAACCTATCCACTACCACAAAGATGGAATAAACACCTCTCTATGTCCTCGGCAACCCCAATACAAAATCCATGCTAATCGCCTCCCATGGCCTCTCTGGTATGGGCAATGGCTGATAAAACCCTGCATTCTGCTTCCTTCCCTTCGAATGCTGGCATACCCGACATCTGTCAACAAAACTCTTGACATATACACACATCCCCGGCCAAAAGTATGATTCATTTAGCTTCATGAATGTTTTTTCATGGACAAAATTCCCTGCTAAGCCTCCACAGTGTTTTTCCTTCAAGAGGTTCTCCCTCATGGAGAAATTCGGAATACATAGTTGATTGCCTATGAACAACAATCCCTCCTGGATCATATAATCTATCCAAGGACTCCTATCCCTAAGAATTGGATTCTCAGTTGCTTCATACGCTTCTGCGAAATCTGCATCACCTGCGTACATGTCCCTGAGATTTTCAAAACCCAATGTTTTGACTCTGAACTCCTACAACAACAAACACTTCCTGCTCAAAGCATCATCCATTTTGTTAGCAGTACCCGAAATATGTTTAATCACAAATGTTAAATTCTGCATATACTCTACCCATTTTTCATGTTTCTGATTCAACTTCTCTTGTTGAGTCACAAACTGCAATGCATGATTATCACTGTACAACACAAATTCTTTTGGGATCAAGTAATGCCTCCACTTTTTCAGTGCCTGGGTGATAGCATAAAATTCTTTATCATACGTGGAGTATTTCAGCTTCTCCTCAGGCTTGTCTTCCTGACTCAGGACTGCTCCTATGGCAAATCCACTTGCATCACATTTCACCTGAAATGTCTTCTGGAAATCCGGTAACAACAACACTGGTCGTTCCATGATCTTTCGCTTCAACAGATTGAAGCTCTTCTTAGCCTCTGTTGTCCAGTGAAAAGATTTATGCCACTTCTTCACTGTATCCATCATTGCTACGCTAATTCCACTGAAATTACTGATGAATTTCCAGTAGAAACTAGCCAAACCATGAAAACTCCTCACCTCGAATACATTTCTCGGTGATGGCCAATTCTTAATCACTTCTACCTTATTTGGATCCATCCTCAACTCATTTGCAGATATAACAAAACCCAAGTATATGATCTCTTTCTTCATAAATGAGGACTTCTTCATATTAATCAACAACTTCTCCTACTATAGCTTCTTCATCACCATGGCCAAATGCTTCAGGTGTTCAGCCTCTGTTTTACTGTAAATCAGTATGTCATCCAAGTACACAATGATGAATTTTTCGATGAAATCCCTCAGGAATTCATTCATCAACCTCATAAATGTACTTGGTGCATTTGTCAAACCAAACAACATGACTAGCCATTCATACAAACCTTCGTTTGTCTTGAATGTTGTTTTCCACTCATTGCCTTCTCTCATACGAATCTACTGGTATCCGCTTTTCAAATCTATCTTTGAAAAATACCTTGCCCTACTCAGGCAATCCATCAGATCATCCATTCTCGACAGTGGAAATATGTATCTAATGGTTATCTTGTTGATAGCTCTTGAGTTGGTACACATCCTCCAACCACCAACCTTTTTTGGACTGAGCACTGTTGGAACAACACATGGGCTTAAGCTTTCCCTAACCAATCCTTTGTCCAACAACTCCTGGACCTGTCTCTTGACCTCTTCATTCTCCTGTGGCGTCAATCTGTACATAGCTTTCTTCGGAAAACTAGCTCCTGGTATGAGGTCTATGTGATGACTCACACTCCTCATCAGTGGTAACGAATGAGGTAATTCGTCCACTATGATGTCAAAAAAATCTTCCAGTAGTTCCTGAATCTCATCTGGTAGATCATCCACTCTTGTGCTAGTCAGAACAATTCTTAGTTTTCTGACCATAAAGAATTGTGGATCTTCCTTCTTCTCAACCTCTGTAAGAAGCTCCTTCCCACTCATGAGAAGTATTGTGCTGGTTACTTCTGACTTCACATCCTTATCCTTTATCAGAAGCAATCTGTATGTCCTCCCACTTCTCTCTAGGGTGTATGTGTTCATCCTCCCGTCATGAACCACATTTCTGTCATATTGCCATGGTCTACCTAGTAATAATTGGAAAACATCCATGGGAATGACATCAAAGAGTACTTTATCATTATACTCCCCTATCTTGAATTCAACCAAACACTATTTAGTGACATTTACCTGATGTCCCTTCTATAGCCATGAAACTTTGTATGGACTTGGGTGATTAGTTGTCTCCAGCTCCAGCTTTTCCACCATCTCGGTTGAAATGAGATTATATGTGCTACCGCTGTCCACGATAACCTTGCACACCCTGTCCTTGGTCTTACAAGTTGTTCTGAAAAGTCTGGTCCTTTGGACTGAACTCTCCACCTCCTTCTCAGGTGTCAAAAGGACTTTATGCATCGCAAGCAATCTTCCACCTTCTGTGTCTTTGGCCTCAACATCCCGCTTCTATGCCTTGGCGATGTGAGCTTCTCCAATGTCCTTCTTCTTCTTTGGACACTCCAATGACCTGTGCCCATTCTTTCCACATGTGAGGCATGTGATTACTCCATCTCAGCCTCTTCCTCTACCTCTGGTACGAGGAAAAGTATTTGCGTCAGCATCTCCTCCACTCTGCTCTGTATGCTTCCCTCTTTGTTCAATGTATGGCCCTCGCCGTGAGGTTCCACCTCTTTCAACCTGATGCAGGAGCATCGCCAACTCATCAAGGAGCATCATCCATGACAAGTGAGATAGCATGGAAGGCAATGAACAACTGGACAAGCTAGCCGAAACTTTTTGAATTTTCATTCAAGACGATGTGCCAATGTATAAATGATGCATTTATGAAAGCACCTTTTTGTATGTTGTAATAGACCTCGAGCCATATGCTCTTTTCTGAATTAGATAAGAGGCATTTAATATATTTAATGTAGGTAGATAGATGTTTAAGTCTAGATTAGACAGTTTTAGAGTCTGAGAGGTAAAACGGATATAGACACCCTCATTGTATCATTGTAACATAAGAAAAACAAGCATTCAGAAGAGAGGAGCAAGYAGAGAAATTGTGAAGAACACCCATGTACAKATGTTGAATTAATAGAATGAAATTCTGATTCAAATTCATGGCTGGTGTTGTTTCTTTGTGTATGTGGTTTATGTRCTCATGAATGTTTGTTTGTGGTTATGMATTTKCTTTGTATATGCTATGCATGTGATTTCARGGTTTTAAGCTAAAGTCTGAGAGAGAATAAGTTTCAATTRTTTCTCTKTCTGAGCCAGGAGATTCCTGCAAAGAGTGCAGTTGAATACATCCGCAAGGAGTGTGTTGATGTGGGMTCGATAGTTGAACTTTTGTTCTTATTTGCCCAGAAGTTTATTTGGRTTKTTGAAGTCATGCAAGAGAGKTGCAGGCTGAAGAAGAAGAAGTCTCARTTGTTAGTCTGAGCACAGGAGATAGACGACTACTACTGCAGGAAGTGCRCAGAGCCTGACAGATTCAACACTTGGAAAGTTGTTGAACGCTGAGCRTAGCAGTGCRTGCGAGCTCAGGAGGTATAGAACCTTTGTAAWATCRTGAAATASAACACAGGAAGTTGGATCRAGGAGGGGTCAAGCAGAGTTTGCAGAMACAGGCTTGGAAAGAAAGTCCTTAGAAGAAACTCTTAGCCATYCCAGGAAATCCTCGAGAYGGAGAATCGAAGGTCAGGATTCGCAGGAGGAAACAACGAATTCTCGTCCACCGTCATATCTAGGAAAGTTTCACAYGGGTTAWGTYTTGGCRTGYAGGGCAGGAGCMCGGGAGTCATCGGGACTCGGCTCATTGGAGGATCKGAGTTTYCAGAGACAAGAGTCTCGTGCCTAACATCRCGACCAGCGATTTCMYGAAAAGMTCTCAACCATTGATTTCAACAGGGCACGTRGAAAKGGATCCCAAGGATCGTGAATCGAAGAATCARGATTCCAGAGACAGGGACTTTACATGTTGAAATCACGATTAGCGATTTCCCAATGCGATCGGAGYCRTTGATCYGYAGGACGCATGTTCTAGGATCTAGTGGAATCAGAGTTCGRCATTTCTWGGTTTCTAAGGGCAGAGGAATCACCACCCCAGGAATCACGATATCGCAAAATGYGATAGCCTKACAGTCAGAKTTGTGGGCCCCRRAAGGTGWKATAGGGGGACAAGTGGCATCRCATATCAGAGTTCGGGACTTGGAAGGTCYTGTGGATCGGTGCAACAGAAATTGCGAATTCCTAAAAYGCGATTTCCCGATTTACCCGAAAAGCGTGGGGTCCAGGTGACAACGCAGAGGACAGGTGGCATYGGAGATTCATGAGAGCAGTGATTCACGACCATGTGAGTACMAATTTCCCGATAGGATATGAGGAAGGCGTGAAGTGGATATTCCATCGGGTTTCRGAAATTTGTGAGACCCAATTYYRTTAGCGCAGGACTCGCGATCTAGCGAGGTYTSACTTCCTGATTTCGAGAAGGGAGGTCATACAGAGCATTMTGTGGGTGATAAAGTCCCRAAAGSGATTTTKAAKAGCATTTTAGCTCTTCGGGCCTAAGGGAGAGAAGGTCCTGGTGAGASYAGACCTRTCGGGTGGCCRTTTACRTCAAKTTKTATCAGAGCGAGTCTCTGTTTGTATACTTCAGACAGAGGGAGGAGACAATTTCACCATGCCTCCAAGGAGAGAAAGGCAATTTCMTGATCCAGAGGACAGGGATGTGCAAAGAAGAGGTAGGYCGGTAGGGAATCCARAGATGGAAAGGTAGATACGTGATCTCAGAGTRAGATTGGAAGATATGGAAGCYRCACAGAKATGCASAACAAATGATGGAGATCTAAGTGACTCYGAAGGTGAAATTGAAGCYRAACAGCAAGGAGAAGTTGTAGTTGAAGATGCAWCAAATGAGCGATTGATTAAAGCTATCGCCYGGATGAGTTCAAAGAMAAAAATGGACATTCCAACTTATGAAGGAAGTCTGGATGCAGAAGAGCTTCTGGATTGGATTAGAGCTCTTGACACCTACTTCGATTATGAGGATATCRRAGAGGATAAAAAGGTAAGGCATGCTGTCACTAAAYTGAAAGGACATGCARCATTATGGTGGGACGAGCTTCAAGCAGACAGACATTCCAAAGKCAAATAGAAAATTAAAMGMTGGGATCGAATGATTGCGAAGATGAAGGAMAAATTCATCCCAAGGGATTATCAAATCACACTGTTCAGGAGAATGTAGAACCTGAGACAGAAGTTGATGATGGTAAAGGAGTATAYCRAAGAATTCTACAAGCTCAATATCAGAGMAGGTCATCGGGAGAGCGATGATGAAAAAGTGGCCAGGTATATGAATGGCTTAAGATACGATATYCAGGATGAAATGAGTATGACGACCATCAGAAYGGTGGAGGATGCRTATCAGATGGCATTGAAGGCAGAAGAAAAGCTAAGACGAAAGACAACACAGCGAGGCAGAKGTAGAAGCCAGCCGAGAGGTAAATCAGTTTCCCAAGACAAGTTCCAGAAATCCAAGGGTGACGAGAAGAAGCCTCAGAYCAGAATGGAAAGAGGTGGAAGTTCACAGCGAGGCCAGCATGCTGAACAATGAATGCAGCAGGCAGAACAGAGCAGAGGATACACTGATGTTAACACATTTCCTCGTACCAGAGGTAGAGGAAGAGGCAGAGGAGGAATCGTCACATGTTATACATGTGGAAAGAATGGGCACAAAGTAGTTGAYTGTCCAGACRGGAAGAAAKATGGAGGAGAAGCTCACATCTCCGAGGCACAAAGGYGAACCGCTAAAGYAGAAGACSCAGAAGATGGAAGGTCACTGATGATGCGTAAAGTTCTCTTAACACACGAGAAGGAGGTGGAGSACACAACTCAGAGAAGCAKACTRTTYAGAACCGCATGCAAGACCAAGGAYAGGAAATGCAAGGTCATTGTGGATAGCRGAAGCACCGACAATCTCGTTTCAACCGAGATGGTGGAGAAACTAGAGYTGGAGATGACTGATCACCYGAGTCGATATAAAGTWTCATGGCTAYAGAAGGGACATCARGTGAGTGTCACTAAACAGTGCTTAGTTGACATCAAGATAGGAGGATACAATGATAAAATTCTCTGTGATGTTATTCCTATGGATGTATGTCATTTATTTCTAGGCAGACCATGGCAATATGACARAAACATAATTCATGATGGGAAGATGAATACGTATACTTTAGAGAAGAATGGGAGAACACACATGTTACTTCCGATAAAAKATAAGRAGGTGAAACCRKAAGTGAACAATAGGGTACTTCTCATGAGTGGGAAGGAACTTMTGGCAGAAGTAAAGAAGAAAGAAGATCCACAAWTCTTTGTGGTCAGGAAACCAAGGGTTGTTTTGACCARCAYAAGAGTGGATGATCTGCCGGAGGAAATTCARGAACTRTTGGAAGAGTTCGCTGATATAGTGGTGGAYGAATTACCTCATTMGTTKCCACCAATGAGGAGTGTGAGTCATCATATAGACCTCATACCAGGAGCCAKTTTGCTGAACAAAGCAGYGTACAGGTTGATGCCACRGGAAAATGAAGAGGTCAAAAGGCAGGTACAAGAACTGATGGATAAAGGGTTGACCAGAGAAAGCTTAAGTCCATGTGTCRTTCCAATGGTAATGAGTCCAAAGAAGKATGGAGGATGGAGAATGTGCACTAATTCSAGAGCCATCAACAAGATAACCATCATGTATAGGTTTCCATTGCCATGGATGGATGACTTGATGGACTGTTTAAGTGGAGCCAAATTTTTTTCAAAAKTTGATTTGAAAAGCGGATACCATCAGATTCGCATGAGGGAAGGCAATGAGTGGAAGACARCCTTCAAGACAAACGAAGGGTTGTACGAATGGCTAGTCATGCCATTTKGTTTGACGAATGYRCCRAGTACATTCATGAGGCTGATGAACGAAGTGCTAAAAGAATTCATTGGTAAGTTTTTMATTGTTTATCTAGATGACATATTGATTTTCAGMAAAACAAAAGAAGAACATCTTAAGCATTTAGCTGCAGTAATGAGGAAGCTACARYAAGAGAAGYTGTTGATCAATGTGAGGAAGTCTTCATTTATGAAGAGAGAACTCATTTACTTGGGKATTTTCATATCGGMAAATGAATTGAAGATGGATCCAAGTAAAGTGGAGGTAATAAAAAATTGGCCATCACCAAGAAGTGTTTTCGAGGTGAGAAGTTTCCATGGATTGGCAAGTTTCTATAGAAAATTTATCAGGAATTTCAGTGGAATTAGCACAGCAATGATGGACACAGTAAAGAAAAGACATAAATATTTTCATTGGACTGAAGAGGCAGAAAAKAGCTTCAATATGTTGAAGCGGAAGATCACCGAACAACCAGTTTTGGTGTTGCCATATTTTGCAAAGGTATTCCAGGTGAAATGTGATGCAAGTGCCTTTGCCATASGAGCAKTCTTGAGTCARRAGGATAGACCAATTGCATASTTCAGCRAGAAGCTGGATGAKSAAAAGGTGAAGTATTCAATGTATGATAAATAATTTTATGCTATCATACAGGTGTTGAAGAAGTGGAGGCATTACTTGATCCCAAAAGAATTTGTTCTATATAGTGATAACCATSCATTACAGTTTGTGACTCAGCAGGAGAAGYTGAATYAGAAACATGMAAAATGGGTAGAGTATATGTAKAATTTTACATTTGTAATTAAACACATTTCGGGGACTGCTAACAAAGTGGYTGATGCTTTGAGCAGGAAGTGTTTGTTGCTGYARGAGTTTCGAGTCAAAACATTGGGTTTTGAAAACCTTAAGGACATGTATGCARGAGATGCATATTTTGCAGAGGCATACGAGGCAGCTGAGAATCTAGTTCTCARAGACAGAAGCCCGTGGATGGATTACATGATCCAGAAGGGACTGTTATTCAGAGGAAATCARTTATGCATTCTGGATTGMTCCATGAGGGAGAATCTACTAAAAGAGAAGCACAGTGGCGGATTAGYAGGACATTTTGGCCACRAMAAGACATTTGAAAAGTTGAGTGAAGCATATTTCTAGCCGAAGATGCGAACCGATGTCAAAATATTTTTTGACAGGTGCATAATTTTCCAACATTCAAAGGGCAGGAAGCAGAATGCAGGATTCTATCAAGCCTTACCCATACCTGAGAGGCCGTGGGAGGAAATCAACATGGATTTCGTAATGGGATTGCCTAGGATGCAAAGAGGACATGATTCAATCTTTGTGGTGGTTGAAAGGTTTTCCAAAATGGTACATTTTATTCCATGCCAGAAGACCAGCGATGCGACTCATATCGCGAATTTGTTCTTCAAGGAGATTGTTAGACTTCATGGTTTACCCAGAAGCATTGTATCGGATAGGGATACAAAGTTCATTGGACATTTCTGGAGGACACTCTGGAAGAATATGGGAACTAATTTGATGTTTAGTTCTGCCTATCATCCTCAGACGGATGGTCAAACAGAGATGGTGAATAGGATTTTGGGAGACTTACTCAGAAGCCCGATGACAGAGCACCATAGCAGCTGGGACAATGTGTTGCCACAGGCAGAGTTTTCTTACAATGATTTAGTGAACAGGAGCACATGTAAAAGTCCGTTTGAAATTGTATATGGTAGGCAACCAAGAGGATTATCTGAGCTGAGGGATTCAGAGAAGATAATGACAAAAAGCGCAAGTGCTAAAGAATTCGCAGGGGCGATGGAAGAACTTCACAGCAGGGTGAAGCAGCGATTGTTGGAATCAAACCAGGGATATAAGCACAGAGTGGATCAGCATCAGAGACAACTTCAATTCGAGGTTGGTGATCTAGTTCTGGAACATTTGAGGAAGGAAAGGTTCCCAAGGGGAACATACAACAAGCTGAAGATGAAGAAAAATGGGCCATGCAGAGTCCTGAAGAAGCTGGGAGAAAACGCTTATGAAATTGAATTGCCGGATGACATCGGGATATCTCTGACATTCAATGTCTCAGACTTATATCCATATAAGGCTGAGGAAGCAGGAGATGGAAGTGAAAAACAACCAACAATCCAGTGGTAGAAGCAGATGTCGATTGCAGAGAAGCCACAGATGGAGCGTATACTAGACAAAAGAGTCAGCAAAAGAACCAGACAGACGTAATATTTTGAGTATCTCGTGAAATGGAAGAACCATCCAGTGGAAGATGCTATTTGGGAGATAGAAGAAGTCATTCAAAAGCATGGACAGACAGTGTGGGAGCTCATGGATAGGATCCCATAAAAATTTTCAACCCAAGGAGTATGATGCAGGAGCATCGCCAACTCATCAAGGAGCATCATCCATGACAAGCGAGCCAACATGGAAGGCAATGAACAGCTGGACAAGCCAGCCAAATTTTTTTGAATTTTCATTCAAGACGATGTGCCAATGTATAAATGATGCATTTATGAAAGCGCCTTCTGTATGTTGCAACATACCTCGAGCCATACACTCTTGTCTGAATTATATAAGAGGCATTTAATAGATTTAATGCAGGTAGATAGATGTTTAAGTCTAGATTAGAAAGTTTTAGAGTTTGAGAGGGAAAACGGATATAGACACCCTTGTTGTATCATTGTAACATAATAAAAACAAGCATTCAGAAGAGAGGAGTAAGCAGAGAAATTGTGAAGAACACCCATGTACAGATGTTGAATTAATAGAATGAAATTCTGATTCAAATTCATGGCTGGTGTTGTTTCTTTGTGTATGTGGTTTATGTGCTCATGAATGTTTGTTTGTGGTTATGCATTTGCTTTGTATATGCTATGCATGTGATTTCAGGGTTTTAATATGAAGTCTGAGAGAGAATAAGTTTCAATTGTTTCTCTGTTTGAGCCAGGAGATTCCTGCAAAGAGTGCAGTTGAATACATCCGCAAGGAGTGTGTTGATGTGGGATCGATAGTTGAACTTTTGTTCTTATTTTCCCAGAAGTTGATTTGGGTTGTTGAAGTCGTGCAAGAGAGGTGTAGGCTGAAGAAGAAGAAGTCTCAATTGTTATTTTGAGCACATGAGATAGACGACTACTGCTGCAGGAAGTGCACAGAGCCTGGCAGATTCAACACTTCAAAAGCTGTTGAACGTTGAGCGTAGCAGTGCGCGCAAGCTCAGGATGTATAGAACCTTCGTAATATCGTGAAAGAGAACACAAGAAGTTGGATCGAGGAGGGGTCAAGTAGAGTTTGTAGATGCAGGCTTGGAAAGCAAGTCCTTAGAAGGAACTCTTAGCCATCCCAAGAAATCCTCGAGACGGAGAATCGAAGGTCAGGATTCGCAGGAGGAAACAGTGAATTCCCATCCACCGTCAGATCTGGGAAACTTGCACATGGGTTAAGTCTTGGCGTGTAGGGGAGGAGCCTAAGAGTCATTGGGACTCATCTCATCAGAGGATCGGAGTTTCCAGAGACAAGAGTCTCGTGCCTAACATCGTGACCAGCGATTTCCCGAAAAGATCTCAACCGTTGATTTCAACAGGGTACGTGGCAAGGGATCCCAAGGATCGTGAATCGGAGAATCAGGATTCCGGAGACAGGGACTTTACAAGTTGAAATCACGATTAGCGATTTCCCGACATGATCGGAGTCATTGATCCGCAGGATGCATGTTCGAGGCTCCAGTGGAATCAGAGTTTGGAATTTCGAGGTTTCTAAGGGCAGAGGAATCGCCACCCCAAGAATTGCGATATCGCGAAATGCGATAGCCTGACAGTCAGAGTTGTGGGCCGTAGAAGGTGTGATAGGGGGACAAGTGGCATCACTTATCGAACTTCAGGACTTGGAAGGTCCTGTGGATCGGTGCAATAGAAATTGTGAATTCCTGAAACGTGATTTCCTGATTTACCCAGAAAGCGTGGGGTCCAGGCGACAACGCAGAGGATAGGTGGCATCGGAATTCAGGAATCGGAGATTCGTGAGAGAAGTGATTCACGACTGCATGAATACCAATTTCCCGATAGGGAAATTCCCAATAGGATACAAGGAAGGTGTGAAGTGGATATTCCATCGAGTTTTGGAAATTTGTGAGACGCAATTCCATTAGCACAGGACTCGCGATCTAGCGAGGTTCGACTTTCCGATTTCGAGAAGGGAGGTCATACAGAGCATTCTATGGGTGATAAAGTCCCGAAAGGGATTTTGAAGAGCATTTTATCTCTTTAGGCCTAAGGGAGAGAAGGTCCTGGTGAGAGTGGACGAGTTGGGTGGTCATTTGCATCACAACCTTACCCTAAGGTTTCTTCCATTCCTCCTTGGGCTTCTGGTACTTTTCCTGGGCAACTGCCTTGCCTCTTGGTTGACTTCTGCCTCGCCCTCGTTGACCTTGCTTTTGGCTCAGCTTCTCCTTGGCTTTCAGAGCCATCTGATAAGCATCCTCCACCGTCCTGATGGTAACCATGATTAATTCATTCTGAATGTCATATCTCAGACCATTCAGATATCTGGCAACTTTCTCATCATCACTCTCCCGATGACCTGCTCTGATGTTTAGTCGATAGAATTCTTTAGAGTATTCTTTCACTGTCATCAGCTTCTGTCTCAGGTTCTGCATCCTCCTAAACAGAGTAATTTGGTAGTCTCTTGGGATGAACTTCTCCTTCATCTTCGCAATCGTTCGATCCCAGCTCTTAATCTTCTCCTTGACCTTGCAGCGTCTGTCAGCTTGTAGCTCATCCCACCATAATGCTGCATGTTCTTTCAAGCACGTGATAGCATGTATGACCTTCTTATCCTCTTCGATATCTTCATAATTGAAGTATGTGTCAAGAGCTCGGATCCAATTCAGTAACTCTTCTGCATCCAGATTCCTCTCGTAAACTAGAATGTCCATCTTCGCCTTTGCACCCATTCTAGCAATAGATTTAATCAGTCACTCCATTGATGCATCTTCAGCTGCAACTTTCTCCTCGCGTTCAACCTCTATTTCGCTATCAGATTCACTCAGATCCCATGCACTGGTTGTGCATCTCTGAGCTGTCTCCATCTCCTCGAGTCTTACTCACAGATCTCTCATCTATCTCTCCATTTATGGATTTCCTACCGGCCTTCCTCTTCTTCTCACCTCCCTATCTTCTGGGTCAGGTGATTGTCTTTCTCTTCTGGGCGGCATGGTAAATTTCTTTCCTCTTTCTCTGCTACAGAAAGAAAAGAACTTCCCGCTCTGATACCACAACTGACGCAGTCTCACCCTCACTGGCATGTCTGCTTCCTCAGGACCTTCTTTCTCCTTAGCCCGAAGAACTCCAAGGTTCTTCTATTTCCCTATTGAGAAATCTGCACCCATAGTTCTCTTCTCGCGATCCCCCTTCCTTGACTTATCGGAGGATCAGAACTCGTAGCTTCGCAAGTTCAACAGTTGAGCGCTACACTCTCGGATCCTTGAGACCCGATATGTCAGTCAATGCTGACTTCCTCTTTCTTTTATCGGGACTTCGGTTCTATCGTGACTTCGCTACTCGCGATACCAAGCCCTCAGATTTCCAACTCCTGATATCCAATGCACCAAAACACCGATACGATCCTATTGCGCTTTGGCTACTCGCCACCTTGCGTCCTCGGGACTTGGAGTAATCAATACTTGGACTCTCACCCTGCGAACTTCCGAGTTCACGAAATCTCTCGATCTCTAACACCTGTCTTCCACTCCTCCAGCTTTTTGTGGCCCACAATGTCTATGCAACCATTGGGATATCATGTCTCATGACTTCGTGATTCACGTTTCCAAATCTTCATCACTTTTCTCATGAGATCCCGATAGGCAATCTTGTGAATGATCCATTGGCCCTGGCTGGCTTGGATCAACGGCTCGACCTGTCCTAAGCTTGAACCTTCAGAGAATATGACGCCATATCACTCCTACACCTTCGTGATATCCGACGGTTCGCAAAACTTCACGAAACATCCTCGAAGGATTTCGACTGTCCGATTCTCCCAAATAGATTTCTGCGAAATGAACACAATACTTCCCTACGAAGACTTGTTCACCTACATGCGAGTTTTCAACACTTGATATAACACTTAAATACAAAACCTCTCTGTGCAATCCTTCGACGAATTCGAAGGCCTACTCCTCCTGAGCTTCCTTTGCAATCCGCAAATACTTAGAAGGAACTTTGCATGCACTCATTTCTGAAAATCTTCAACCTTGTCTAAATGTTGAAGTCGCTCGACTCTGCGCACTCCTGCAGCAGCAGTCTTCCGATACTTCACTCAGAATCGCAACTTTGAGACTTCTCCCTGGCCTAGAACTCCTTGCACGGCACTGTGCCTAACTGCACTTCTGAGATAAATGGAATTTTTTTTTATCTCTAATTAAACCCTTCTGTCAACACATTCCTTGCGGACAAATTCAACTGCACTCCTTGCAGGAATCCCCTAGTTCAATTAGAGAAACAATTGAAACTTATCCTATCTCCCTTCCAAACTTCAATTCAACCATGAAATCACATACACAACATATAAAATCAAGTGCATGACAGGAAACAAACATTCATGAGAACATCATCAATACACAGAGAAGCAACACCAACCATGAATTTGAATCAAACTTTCTTCTATTAACTCAAATGTCTATACATGGGTGTTCTTCATACAATTCTCTGCTTGCTCTACTCTTTCTGAATGCAAATGCTTCGCTCCTTGATAATGTTACAATGTACAAAGGAGGGTGTCTATATTCGTTTTCCCTCTTGGACTCTAGGCTATCAAATCTAGAATTAAATTCCTATCTAACTGCATTAAATCTATTAAATGCCTCATCTACCTAAGGACGAGAGCTTAAAGGCTCAAGTTCCATTACAATATACAAAGTTCACCTTCATAAATGGCTTCATTAAGGACTTGCACAAAAATTCCAAAGTGTTTTCAAAACTTGTGCTGGTGTGTCCAGTTGTCTTCCGCTTCTGTGTTGCCTCGCTTGATGTGCTGGCGATGCTCCTGCATCATATAAAAACCGCACAATAAAATCACCAGGAAAATCATTAAAGTGCAGACTTAAATTGTTTCCAGGAATGGACCAAAATGTAGGGATCAACGTAGAGGATCATAAGCAATTCTCCGCGGGAAAGGAAAAACAATCACAGAGAAAATCAGTCGCAACAAGGCACAAGATAATCACTCAACTAGGAACAATCAACAGGGGTAGACAGCTGGGCAACACCATCCTTCGCTCATCATCCACACACAAAAAAGCAGAGCATTGGGATCTATAGGTCTATTAACACCGAAGTGATGAACGTCGATCTGGCTCTTGGCCAACTACTCAGGCGTGGACTCATGATCTAGGGATGAGGTCAAGAGATAAATCACAATCTCTTCATAATAATCCTTAAAATAGACATACCTGTCATAACAGTCAGGGATCGATTGCCAAGGGAGTCAATTCAAGTAGCGATCTTAAGGCTACGGTGAAATTAAGTTCTCCATTAAACGCTAATTAACACAATTTATTCAAATAATTAAAAGCACGGAAAATGAAATCACAAGATCAATATTAATCTACCATTCAAAATAAAAGCATGTGTACTATATCCCGATTCGACCGCTCTGAGTTGTTGTCCCACATGCTCCATCCCACTCCCTCTTGCTGACCACTATGACTTCACCGGTACCGCCCAACCAACGCTAGGGGAAACTTCTTTCCCCTTAGCCCCCCGAGATGCAAAAGGGGCCACACACACTAAATCAATGAACAACTAGCTCCCATATTACCTCGCAAAGCCGAGCTGCCACTCACCACTGAGCTGGGTATCCCAACTCCCATAAGATAAGTCAGTCAAGTAAAAAATTATGCAGTGTAACATTACACATCTAAGAAGATATCCATACTTCCCCTCCTCCCTCCTTTATATAGAGTTTCTAAGTGATTTATTTCTCAAATTCCCATTTAATTTAATTTTCAATATAATTTAATTCAGAAAAATCCTCCCCGTACACGTGTCACCCATCCCCTTCGTTGCACTAGAAATCAATTTCATTAATTATTTAATTACTC
>JZKD02S0501187.1:350-16939 GCA_000966675.3 Picea glauca | reverse complement strand
TGGGTCCATGGAAGACAAGGCTAAAAAAATATAGGTATCACTAGGATCAATATGAAAAGAGGAGTCCAATGGAATAGTTCACCAATAGAGGTGTCACGAGGGGTCAGGACCACATGAAAAAAAAGGTTGAAAAATGATAGGTATCACTGCGATTAGGAGGAAAAAATGATTCCAATGAGATCGGTCTCAAATAATGGTGTAGGAAGGCCCCAATTTTTTTTTGTTTTTGACTATTGTGGAGTTATACTTTGAGATGAACAATACTACAGTGTTGAAAGGCCCAAATTCTTAATAGGAGAAATTGTGTAGTAATTTCACAACCAGAATGCATGAGGTAAAGTTGTGAAACAATGGATCTTGTTTATTCTTTGTCTTTTTCTATCCCAAGGGTTAGGGTATTCAAGGTTTATACAGACAAGAGTTTTCCTTATGCTATAGCTCTCTGATATACTTGCGGGGCTCAAAAATAGTACTTAGACCAATATCTCAGGGTAGCAACTAAGGATTTTAGACCATGCCCTTAGTCGTACTACCCGAATACCTAGGTACTAGAGAGTATCTTCCCAAGTTTTGTTCTTGGTGGGACTATAGCAATCAGGAGGACTATTTTTTTATCTATGGAGGGATTCAACAGATCTAGATTGATCTGTATACATGTTTTGTTTGATGTGCTACCACTCCAAGGGGTACCAAAAAGGGTTACAAGGGTGGCCAACAATGTGTGCTTAAGTACCACTTCTAGTTCATGTGTGTATGCTTTCCTGACCATGTATTTATGCACTGAATGATATATCTTTGTATATTTAAGACGTCGGAATATGTCTTTACCCGGAAAAAAAAATAACCCACAATTTTCTACCAAGGAAAGTGCTCTGATCCCACTTGTAAGGTACCAGATCTATTATACTAGCTGAAAAAATAAATATTGTAGAGAATAACAATGGAAAAACGCAATAGATGAAACCACAACACCAAAAAAATACCTTTATTGATAGGAAACAATGTTCACTTGCCTCTTCGAGGGGTAAACCTCCAACAAAGAAATGCTCTATTACAATAATTATGAATACAAAACTTCTCATGACTCCTACTCTTATTTATACTAATTTTATCTTCTAAAGATCATTCTAGAGGAAGATCCTTCTAGAATAATAAGCTTACGTTGGATTACTGAGAGAGGGGTGAATCAGTATTAGAGATTTTTAATCCTTTTAACAATAGTATGTAAATGTTATTTATCTTTATGATCAATATACCATTACCATTCAACAAGTGAAGAGTAAATAAAACATAAACAATGAACAATCATACACATACACAGTACACCAGTATTTTTGCATGGAAACCCAATGCAAGAGAAAACCACGAAATGATTTTTCTTATATGTCCTTAAGAATTAAATTCATTGGAAGCACTAAATTTCTTTGCTCTCCAGCTACAACTGGAAGGAGGCTCCGACACCCTATATTTTCAAACTACAACCTGAGGGAACATCCAACTCCCCAATTCTCTGGCTACAACCAGAAGAAGGATGCAACGCCCTATGTTCTTCGGCTACAACAAGAAGGTGGCTACAATCAACTATCTTTTCCCCATCCAACCTCCCTGAAATATAAGTGAAATGATGAAATCACTGACACACTTTCACTGTGATATATACCATTGTAAACTTATACCAACTTGTATTGTTGACCTGTAATCAACCTATGCCACTGACCTGTAATCAACATGTACCTGTACTCATAATGTACCAAAATAACCCAATAGGTACATGACCTATATACACTACAATTCATGTATATGCACGCCCTATCTATATTGCATCTTATGTATGTACAGGCCCTGTCTATAATGCAACCTATGCACACCTTCATAAAAATAGGGTTTTCACCTTCTCTAAAACTTCAAACAATTTTCTTCCTCTATCACCTTAACCTACAACTTGTCACTATGTCTTATCTATAGATGTACCATGTGCATACATCATCTTAGACATCCCTTAACCAAGTGCATCTATATCTCTCTAGTCATGTCCCATACATGAGTGTATAATCATGAACAAATGAAATAAATTTCACATGGACTAGACATCAGACCGTCACTGATATACAACCTCATACTACACCAAAAAATTCACACCCACTTCATAACTACAAACTCTTAATCATGTACCACAAAAACCCTAAACCATATGCTAAGAAATACAATATGTGCCTCAACACTAAGAAGATATATCAATGATAAATATCAAACATATCAACACTATATTTTTGTATATCTGTATTATACAATAAGTTCCATAAATCTAATATCCTCTCTAGGGAAAATACTCAAACCCCCTAACCATATCTCACGTAGACAACAATATCCAACTACTCATAGAAATGTGACATACCTTTTCAACTTGTAGATGGATATGTTGTACCTGATCACTGTAGACCTTCCTAGGAGCTTTCTTTCAGACTCTAGAGAATTGGCATCTTCATTTCCTCAAGTTTTCATGGATTTTCCCAATGTCTGTACCATGTTATACTGCCATCCCACGTATGTACGTGCCTTTCTCCACTGCAATCCATGTACACCTCAAAAACTAGTGTTTTTTTAGTATTTATGTAATTATGAAACTTTCACCATCAACCCTTCATGCTTCCTCATACTCACGTAACTTCATATGTATCAATGACTACCTGCAATAAACCTTACACAATAATAGATATTCAATGTGTTCAATAGGTGCTAATAGGAAATAATTTTTCTCTTATTTATACTTCCATGTAGCTTCCTCAAGGGGTTACCTTCTAACCAACTTAACCCAATTTCCTTCTTTCTGGGATAACCCACTTCTAGCCACTTGTCCACTTGTCCACTTGTAACTACTTTATCCACAAATAGTAAACTCTACAGTTCAGCTAGTTGCAACTAATTAATTTTTAATTAATTTCTTATTGCAAACACTTAACCCACGGTTAAATCTTAGTTTCATCCACATTGACTAGTCAACTTCTTCTAGGAGTTTTTAGAATAATTTGACTTCTTTGACCTTCTAGACAACTCATGAGGGTTCTCCAACTTCACATGGCCATAACTCTATAACCGTGAGGAGTTATGTTGTGTTCCACATATCACCGAAAATGGAATGACATGTACTATCCATATAGAATAGTCTTACCAATAGTTATACTAATACTCATACCATTATACATCAAACAAAATTAAGTCCCTTAAACATATTTTTTGGGATACCATAATTTTCTACCGGACTTTCTTCAAGGGTTGACATCAATTGCAACCAACTCAATTAATCAAAAACTTCTATTAGATCTTCTTAAATTGAATTATTTCACTTTAGTAAATATGACTTATTAACTAATGTGGACTTTTATTACATGGAAATATATTATTCTTTCTACATGAGAAGTTAGGGAGGTTAGGTCCCTAAAAATTAAGAACAACAATATTCAATACTGAACATGTCAAGTTATCATAGTTTGAAAATAAATACCGAAACAATGTCTATTGAATTGGGAAGACAACTCTATCTTAAAACTTAAAGTCCCACTAGTTAAAGCAAGTCCTAATTATTACCTCTCTACCAATAAAGAAGTTTTTTTTCAAGAAACTATATTGAGCTTTGATGTGAATTCATTTGGTAGGTCGTTTCCTGGAAGCAAACTGCCTTAAAATTTAGAAGCGATTCTCTAAATTTCATAGTTGTTAAGAATCGCGGGCATGTATTGCAGTGAATTATTTCTCTAAAGATGTGTTATCCTATAATCGCGTACTAATAATTCACACTAAAATTTGTATCATTTGATGGAAGGAAAATCACATATATCACCTTTGCCTCTTGGTTCCAATGTCTAATTGCTTTCCCTAAAATGCTAATCTTATCTTTTTTTACCGTGACTGAATGTGAAAAGTACACTAATGCTAAAAAAAAAATGATTAAGCAATTGCATGTTGCACTCCATGTTATACATTTCCTCAAGTTCGACCTCAATAATATCATAAAGGATTTAATTACAAAAGTATTCTTCATTTCCATTACTGGAAGTGCAATGCATTTACGAAGTCAATTTTCTAATAAAAAATGCATTTTTCACTTAAAACCTTCTAGGTCCTGAAATGCATCGAAACATTTTCCTATTTAGCACGTTTTCATAATTGTGTATTTGTTTATGAATGAAGAGTTTGTGGCATATTCCCTATTGCAGAGTCCTCCCATAATGAAATTTATTGTTTTCCTTGTATGAGCAGGTGTAGAAAACAGAGGAAGCTTTGGAAGTTGTGAGTTTCTTGTCAAATCCACTGGCATCATATGTGTTTATAAAGAAAAAAACATTTGAGAAAAAGTGGTGGCGGGTTTTTATGTTGAAGGAATTATTGTCAATGATACTCCTTTACATCTACTTTTCAAGTTCACCTCCTTTAACCCTTAGTTTTTGCATTGTATTATTTCTATTTTATATAGACTTGAATATTTATATCTCTAAACTTATAAGAACATATTTCCTAATTGTATTCCCTCAAGGCCACATTTTAAAACTACAAAGGGGTCACTTCAAGATGAACACCATTATGTATTGATATTTAGTCATTTATTGAACTATTTTGACCATAAGATGCCTAGGTTACAAATCACTATTTACCCATTGGAGGGGTTGGAGAGAGTGGGGGTGGGATTATACCATAGAAAGTTTTCATTTGAATCTTTTAATCATAAAAATGTTATACTCTATAAAGGTTTCATGGCAGATCTCATGGAAATATATAATCCATAGACCACAAGAAGTAAAGATATTGTGAGATTCCTTTTGAATGATGTTTTTTCTGGGACTAATATCCACCATTTTTTGGTGGAAGAGTAAATGATGTGAGCGTACATACCCAGAAGCCACACCCCATGGGATAAATATTTTATATCAAATTTTGTATTTGTATTTTACTAATATTATATATGATTGGTAAATTCTCCTAGGTAGGAGGATTGTATTGGGTGTATAAAAGTTCTTCCATTAAAGGAGGAAGAAACATTTTTTATCAAACTTCGCAGATTAAATTTAAGATTATTATTGATTCAATTAGTTGGTTTATTTTGGGCTTTAGAAAAAGAAAATTTTTACTACTATTGCACTTCTAACTTGTGTTATTATTACTTAGAAGTAGGGAAGAATGTTGATCTTTGTTTCTATTATTCATGAGGATTGTTGGATGGATTGGTTAAAAATAAACTCGAGAAAGATTCCTATGATTAATGCTTACATTCACTTCCTTTCAAGAGACTTGAACACTCATATACTTCATCGAGCATGTATTTCCAGTCCTAACTTACTAGTAATGATGGATTTTCCTATTCAACTCTTTCGTTGAGGGAGTGCACCAACCACTTCATTATAGAATCAAACCCTGGTAGGGGTTATCATATTGTGGCTAATGACTAGTTATCCCATCATATCCAAACTTGTAAATATGGGAAGAATTTGATTTAGGAGGAATAAATGAATGGTCCCTAACTCAAGTAAAAAGGGTTATCCAAACATTAAATGCATGAAATGTTTAAACCCTCGACCTAATATATTGGCCATGCTTAAGTTTTGGGTTCAAATCCTAAAATAATACCATACATAAAGTCAAATGCAGAGGTACTCACCATTCTTGGTCCCTTGAGCATCATATCTATCGCCTTGTCATTGAGGTCCATTTACTTGCCCTCATTATCTATCTCCTTTCTCTTGGTTTCTATCTCCTTTCCCTCGAATTCTATCTCCTTTCCCTTGGTCTCTATCTCATTGTCATCATAGTCTATGTCCTTTCCCTCAGTATCTGTCTCCTTTCCCTCACAATCTATCTTCTTTCCCTCGGTTTCACACACAATCATGTCCTTGCGGCCCTTGGTCTCATGTACAATGATATTATAGTTAGTTTTGTATTGTTGTTTTTAATTTTGATTTGGAATTATGTTGTGTATATATGTGTGTGTGTGTGTGTGTTATATAAATATAGTAGATTACATATTACATAATTAAATGTATATACATGATGATCATGAAGAGGAGGAGGATGTCAATGTTTATTATGATGATGATTACTACAATGACGATGACAATGAAAATAATGATGATGACAATTGTTAGTACTCAAATTTACAGTGTTAAAAATTACTGCTTGTTGCAAGAACGACGTCATTCTTGTAGCACCAAAAAACACCATTCCTATTAGCACCCGTTTTGTGCATATGTTATCCTATGCATTATTTTGTCAATTTTCCTATACTCCCATTGTGTGCATGCTATCCTATGCATTATTTTGTCAATTTTCCTATACTCCCAAAACTATGCTTACTCCCAAAACTATGCTTTAGTGAGTACCCACTACATATTTTTTCACAAGTCTAGCTTATAAGGTCCATATCCTATATGCCTTTCCAAGAAAAGTTTTGGGAAATTATTATCTAACTTATAAGGTCCATATCCTATATGCCTTTCCAAGAAAAGTTTTGGGAAATAATTATCTAACTTATAAGGTCCATATATATGCCTTTCCAAGAAAAGTTTTGGGAAATTATTATCTAACTTATAAGGTCCATATCCTATATGCCTTTCTAAGAAAAGTTTTGGGAAATTATTATTTTAAAATGATTTGGAAAATCATTATTTTATGATTTATTTGGAAAAAATAAAATATTGGACTTTGTTCTTAATGGACCCAATCTCCAATTACAAGTCTAAGCATCAAGGATCGAGCACGCATAAAGATTCAAGGGAGACCACACGAGGGGCATTGCAAATGCTCTACGCATCAAATTACACTCAAATGGTTGGTATATATATACACAAATGTCTATTTGCATTCTAACAATGTGGGATATACACTAGTACATAGAAAATAAAGCATCGCAACAAAACACCAGTCGAGTATCCAAAGTGGCATGGTGAGTGTACAAACGCACCTGCTAGATGTCGAGGGTAAAATGACGGAATTCAATGGTGTCAAAGAAACCATGTGCGAAGACTAGTCAATTTCCAAGGGTTATAAGATAGAGTGGAGTCAGAAGAATGGGAAAATGAGCTTTACTTGTGTTCTCTTCCCAATCAAACTTTAGTTTACAAAGGAATGCTTCGGTCGGAAATTCTGGGACAATTGTATCTAGATCTTCAAACTAATTTATATATTTCACCATTCGCTTTCTATCCTAGGCGATACAGCACAAATACCAGCCCTAGATGGCTTCTTTCACAAACCATGGGGTTTCTTGGTCATAATGGAGAGATCAACACTATACAGGGAAATTTGAACTATTGCATCTCTTGTTTGGCATGTGCGTGAAAATAAAATATGTCCATATGCTAATCCAAAGGAGCATCCCATTCAAGAGAAAGGGAAATGATCTCTTCATTGAGAATACTTTATTATTGACATAGTCATAGTGTGGGTTTTGGTTTATATTGACCCATCTATATAGGAAACAACTGCTTATTAAATATATTTCTGGTGAAGTTGTTTAGCCAGGTCAGTTCAAGGTTATTAATGATGAAAGAATTCCTTTTTACCAACAACCTTTCATCAAGGGTAATCTACACATTCATTTCTATGTATAATTATTGTATTATTTTACTCATGAATAATGTAGGGCAAATTAACAAATGAGAGAGACATTATAACACAACACTATTAGATTACTTGATTCCTTATACAATACATTTGTGGCTCATTATATAGAGCTCACTAATAGTTATCAGATCTAACTTATTCCAATTATAGGATGAGAGGTTGAGCTAATATCTCAACCATAAACACGAATCTAGGATCTCATAAATCCAACTCCCTAACAAAATCTTAATAATAAGATCACACAACTCACGTAGAGATTGATTCTACTTCTTAATACATCATATTAGATAAGTAGGAATTATATATTCCAACGCTCTCCCTTAATGACTACTTATCTAAATATCTTTGTGGTCATATCTTCATCATTGCCATGGCTTCAATTTTTCACTTGAGCTTTCTTTACTATGGGCTTCATCCTTGAACTTTCTTTGCTTCTTTTTGCATCTTGTACCTGCATATAATTATTGATGTCCATATAAAACACAATCCATCTACCAGAATACATGGGTCATCTGCCTCTATAACTGCTAATTCTCTAGGAATTGTTTTCAGCTACATAACTCATCAATGTTAAACTCTCCCTTAAATGTAACCTGGTCCCTCACACTCTCTGAGATTCACAACTTGATCTCACACTTTGAGATTCTTCCATCTCACATCCCCACCTTGAACGAAGATCCAAAGTCTCTGATTCAACATCAAGCTAGCATACGAGTACACCTACCACCCTCGTACCTACCCTAGTGGTTAATTCCACAACTTGATACAACAACCTCTTTGTCCATGAGAGAATATCACATCCTATGATCACACATGATTACGCGCTATAACATGTATGCCTATTTATGCCTTACTAACAGGGCTTACAACAAACCTGGGGAATTTAGCTTGCCTATGGCTAAGCATTACAATTTGGACCATGACCTTTGGTGTCGGGTACAACCGATCATGCACCCCTTACAACATTCAATCAGGTACAAAAAACATTGAAAATGCTTTATAACAATATCAAGAATACTCTCACCAATCATATGCCCACTATTACAAACCCATTACATATGCCCATTTGCATCTCATCAACATTATTGAAAAAGACACACATATAACCACTTCACACAACTTCAATAAAATAAATACTCACAACTTCAAACAAAAAATATCACTCACAACTCAATATTGCTTTTTTGACCTGATTTGAAATATGTGTGAGTCCGATGGAATGAGCATGTACACCTCACTTCATATTGCTATAACACCTCCATGTAGTTTGTAGAAGAACTTCTTGAACATTCTCTTTGGCAACACTGTACCAACATCCACATCCGCCAAGACTGCACCTAAATCTACACATGGTGCCCCTGCATCTCTATGATGACAGATCACATGGATTCTCCACGTCAATAGTTTTGGGAGCGATTCCTCTTCTTTAGAATGACTCAATCTCCGTGCAACATGTCAAACACACGGCCTGGAGTTTCAACAACAACATGAACTCCAGTCATGAGAATATGATGATCATTGAGAACACTGGTTCCACCTACGCAGGCATGAACTTTAACCTGCAAGTAATCCCCGAGAATTTCCATGTACCATTACTCTCAGGATAAGATGGATACCACAACTCTCCTGTAGGACCCATTCCTCATGTAGTCAGCATATCATTGAACAGACGTTCTTCCCTTCAAAACTGGGAGATTATCACATCCCAATGAGATATACTCATAGTTTCGCTTTCCCAACTTGTCCGTGTAGGCCAGATATTTATCATAGTCTATTTCTTCAACAACCCATTTAGGCAATGGAATATTAACAAGATCCCCAACATTTCCTTTACACTGGTGAAATGACAGTACAACCTAGACTTTCAATCCATGGTTCTTCACCATTTCCAGTAGCTCTCTGTATCTAGACCAATTATACTACCCCGGAGCCTCTCATTCAACAAGACCCCACCAAACATCCATCATAATTCCCTCAACACCAGTACTCTTCAAGGCCTGAAGACTGGAATTCATAGCCTTTTGTCTATTAACGGTATTGTTATGATTTATGCTATCCAAAGGGAGCATAACAAACACAGGGACTCCCCCAACTCCATTCTTTTTCACAACACCCAGAGGCAAAGCATGCACTTTTTGTTCATAGCTCTGCTCAAATTGGGTACCAACTCCAACTTCCCAGTCGATGGAAGGAGTAGTCAAAGTTTTGGACTCAAATGCCTTGCAGGTTGTCGATAAATATGGCTGGATTCAACCATTTTTTCCTCTTGGGCAATGAACAAGCCTTCTACACCACTCACCGGAGAAAAGAGAAGAACTACATGGGCTTACATCGGGGGGAGAAACTTGCAGTGGGTGCATATCAAAATCTACTGTGCCATTAACAACAGTCATCCTGAAAGATACCTTTAGTTTAGCAGCTTCAACCATGTCAATACTAATACCAGTCTTAACCCAAGGACTCAAGTCCTAGCGAATCCATGTGAAGTAAAGCGGGCATGACACGACTTCATCTGTATAACTTGATGATGATGTTGAACACATTGTAATCGCATATTCAGTTTGGTTCTGCCCCTATTATTTAATTTGGTATCAAAACCAACAGTATGCAGTCGAGACTGGAAGTTAATCCACCTTTCATCGAAGAAAACTTTCAACAACCGGTTTCCACGGTGCCCTCCACAACAAACATCAATCTCGGTCTCTCCACAACGTGGCTAACTTTCTTCGCGGTGTCGGGCTTTCAATTTTTTTACAATCAACCCAGCAGATCTACTCTCCTATGCTAACAATGAACACACATCATTCTCTCTCTCATGATCCAGGCCCTCTCATGAGAGAGCTAGGCCTGTCCAAGCTTTGATACCAAATTAACAAATGAGAGAGACATTATAACATAACACTCTTAGATTACTTGATTCCTTATACAATACATTTTTGGCTCATTATATAGAGCTCACTGATAGTTATCAAATCTAACTTATTCCAATTATGGGATGAGAGGTTGAGAAAATATCTCAACCATAAACGNAACATGAACTCCAGTCATGAGAATATGATGATCATTGAGAACACTGGTTCCACCTACGCAGGCATGAACTTTAACCTGCAAGTAATCCCCGAGAATTTCCATGTACCATTACTCTTAAGATAAGATGGATACCACAACTCTGCTGTAGGACCCATTCCTCATGTAGTCAACATAGCATTGAACAGACGTTCTTCCCTTCAAAACTGGGAGATTATCACATCCCAATGAGATATACTCATAGTTTCGCTTGCCCAACTTGTCCGTGTAGGCCAGATATTTATCATAGTCTATTTCTTCAACAACCCATTTAGGCAATGGAATATTAACAAGATCCCCAACATTTCCTCCACACTGGTGAAATGACAGTACAACCTAGACTTTCAATCCATGGTTCTTCACCATTTCCAGCAGCTCTCTGTATCTAGACTAATTATACTACCTCGGAGCCTCTCATTCAACAAGACCCCACCAAACATCCATCATAATTCCCTCAACACCAGCACTCTTCAAGGCCTGAAGACTGACATTCATAGCCTTTGGTCTATTAACGGTATTGTTATGATTTATGCTATCCAAAGGGAGCATAACAAACACAGGGACTCCCCCAACTCCATTCTTTTTCACAACACCCAGAGGCAAAGCATGCACTTTTTGTTCATAGCTCTGCTCAAATTGGGTACCAACTCCAACTTCCCAGTCGATGGAAGGAGTAGTCAAAGTTTTGGACTCAAATGCCTTGCAGGTTGTCGATAAATATGGCTGGATTCAACCATTTTTTCCTCTTGGGCAATGAACAAGCCTTCTACACCACTCACCGGAGAAAAGAGAAGAACTACATGGGCTTACATCGGGGGGAGAAACTTGCAGTGGGTGCATATCAAAATCTACTGTGCCATTAACAACAGTCATCCTGAAAGATACCTTTAGTTTAGCAGCTTCAACCATGTCAATACTAATACCAGTCTTAACCCAAGGACTCAAGTCCTAGCGAATCCATGTGAAGTAAAGCGGGCATGACACGACTTCATCTGTATAACTTGATGATGATGTTGAACACATTGTAATCGCATATTCAGTTTGGTTCTGCCCCTATTATTTAATTTGGTATCAAAACCAACAGTATGCAGTCGAGACTGGAAGTTAATCCACCTTTCATCGAAGAAAACTTTCAACAACCGGTTTCCACGGTGCCCTCCACAACAAACATCAATCTCGGTCTCTCCACAACGTGGCTAACTTTCTTCGCGGTGTCGGGCTTTCAATTTTTTTACAATCAACCCAGCAGATCTACTCTCCTATGCTAACAATGAACACACATCATTCTCTCTCTCATGATCCAGGCCCTCTCATGAGAGAGCTAGGCCTGTCCAAGCTTTGATACCAAATTAACAAATGAGAGAGACATTATAACATAACACTCTTAGATTACTTGATTCCTTATACAATACATTTTTGGCTCATTATATAGAGCTCACTGATAGTTATCAAATCTAACTTATTCCAATTATGGGATGAGAGGTTGAGAAAATATCTCAACCATAAACGYGAATCTAGGATCTCATAAATCCAACTCCCTAACAAACTCCTAATAACAAKATCACACAACTCACGTAGAGAYTGACTCTACTTCTTAATACATCATATTAGATAAGTAGGAATTATATATTCCAATAGGGCATTGGAATAATTCTTGGATTATTTTAGTCATGAATAATGTAGGGCATTGGAAGCAGTCATGTCTCCTCGAAATTGCAAGGATCCTATGTTTCTAAGACACCTGGCAGCAGAGGGTGTTAGTCAAAGATTGTATCCAAGGATTCAAACATAATTATAAGGAAACAATTAAACATTCTATGTATTGGTGGCATGACATAAGTAATTAAAAAATAAAATTATATCCTAGATATCTAGAAATTCAATGATCATTTTTTTAGGAATATAAATCACAGGTGATAGAGTAATTAAAGGAAAAAAAGTAGCTATAGGATTTCACAAATCAATATTCAAATCAACTTCCCAATTTTCAGGAACACAAGTGGTAGATTTTTGTAAATTAAAGGATTCAGGGCAAGAAAATTGAGGATCTTGATCAATATGAAATGAATCTACTCCAAATTTTGAAGACATTCAAACTCCAACTATCCATATTTCCTGCAAATAATTAATATTATTTTGATCTTTAGCTGGAAATAGTTTGAATAAGTTGGGGGATTGATGCAGGAGCATCACAATTACCAAAGCGAGCATGGAAGCAACGCATGTGTTTTTTTAACACATGACATATTACTTTGAAAACGTTTGAAACTGAAGCACCAAACCTTCAATGAACCATTTATGAGAGAGCGCCTTTTGTATATTGTATCAGACCTCGATCCATACGCTCTTGTCTGAAATAGATCGGAGGCATTTAATAGATTTAATGCTGGTAGATAGGATGTTTTAATTCTAGATTTGATAGTTAGAGTTTGAGAGGGAAACTGGATATAGACACCCTCATTGTATCTTTGTAACATTAGCAATCAAGCATTCAGAGGAAGAGTAGAGAAAGCAGAGAGATATTGTATGAAGAACACCCATGTACAGACATTTGAATTAATAGAAGGAAGCTTTGATTCAAACTCATGGGTTGTGTTGTATTCTCTGTGTATTTTTTATATGCTCAGGAATGTTTGTTTTCTGTTATGCATTTGCTTTGTATATGTTGTGCAGGATATTTCATGTTCAAACTAAAGTCTGAATAGTAGATGGAATGAGTTTCAATTGTTTCTCTATTTGAACTAGGAGATTCCTGTAAAGTGTGCAGTTGAATTCATCTGCAAGGAGTGCATTGATGAAGGTTCAGTAGTTGAACTTTGTTCTCATTCACCTAGAAGTTGATTTGGGTTGCTGAAGCCATGCAAGGAAGGTGCAGGCTGAAAAAGAAGTCTCTGTTGTTAATCTGAGAAGAGGAAGTCAAAGACTACTACTGCAAGAAGTGCTCAGAGTTGGAGGGATTCAACACTTGAGAAGTTGTTAAACGTCGAGAGTGAGGAGTGTGCATGAATCCATCTAAAAGAATCAGAGTGGAAAATCTCAGGAGGGTTAGCACCTTCATAATATTGTTGGAAGAGAACACAGGAGGTTTGGTCGAGGAAGGGTCAAGCAGAGTTTGCAGGCGCAGGTGTTGGAGAGCAAGTCTGGAGAAGAAACACTTAGCCATTTCCAAGAAATCTTCAAGAAGGAGAATCTATGGTCAGGATTCGCAAAAGAAACTAGTGAAGTCCCGTCAGTCGTTAAATCTTAGGAAAGTTGCACAGGGTTTAAGCCCAGAGGAGTAGAGGAAGATCTCGAAGATTCGGAGTTTGGGATATTGGGGTTTCTGTGGTCATGAAACTCTTAAAGAATGAAATCGCGATCCACGATTTCCTGGAAGGATCTCAGCCATTGATCTCGGTGAGACATGCATTGACGAATCGGGGAGTTAGTGGAGCTTGACTCATCGGAGAATTGGAAGTTCTGAAGCCAAGAGTATTGTGCATGAACTCGTGATTAGAAAATTCCCAAGAGGAACAGGGTCGTTGATCACAGCAGGGATATGTGGCATGAGATCCTGGCGAGTCGGGGTTCGACGTTTCGGGGTTCTCGCATACAATGGAATCGCAACAGGAGAAACCACAATTTCGTGAAATGTGACGATCCCACAGTCACACCATTTCGGCAGAGGACAGGTGTCGGGAGGTCAGTCGTTGTAGGGAGACGACGACAGGTGGCATCGACATCTCGTGAGATCGAAGGTTCACGAGTTGGAGCCACAAATATATGCGTCAAAGTTTGCGAGGTCATGAGAGGCGATACCTCGACAATCGTCGGCTACCGTGTGGGGCCATAGTGCAAAGTAAAGGAGGACAGGTTGCATCGGGGATCGGAGGATTGGAGATCGCGCGAGCGTAGGTTCCACGCATTTCAATTCTGTGAAGTCTGAACTCCTATAGGAGGGAAGGACCGTGGTCCTGTGGATTGACAGGTCACATGTGAAAAAGAGTTAGCCAGAGGGCTAAGGGTCACATAAGTACCATCAGAGATCAAGAATCAGGGATTCACAAGAGCAGTGACTCACGACAACATGAGTACTGATTTCTCGAAGGGGTAATTCCCGATAAGAAGCCAGGAAGTCATGGGAAAATAGTCATCGGGGTTCGGGGATTTATAAGACCCGATTCCATGAGTTTAGGACTCGCGATCACGCGAGGTACGATTTCCCGATAAAGCAGTAGGGAGATCGAAAAGGGGATCCTGTGGGTGCAGAAAAGTCCCGATAAGGGATTTGAAGAGCGGTTCAGCTCTTCAGGTCGAGGAAAGAGAAGGTCCTGGTGACAGCCGACGTGCTGGAAGGGCATTTGCGTCAGAGTGGTATCAGATTGGATATCTTGTCTGTATATTTCAGGCAAGAGGAGCGAGAAAGTTTCTCTGTTTTCTGTAGCAGGGAAGAAAGGAAAATTTCACCATGCTGACGAGGAGGGAAAGACAAGTACAGAATCCAGAAATGGAAAGGCAGATACGTGATCTCCGTGTGAGATTAGAGGATATGGAACCAGCGTAGAGACGCACAGCCAGTGCTGGATATCTGAGTGACTCCGAAGGTGAAGTTGAAGATGATCCAGAAGGAGAAGTTGCAGTCGAAGATGCAGCCAACGAGAGATTAATTAAAGCTATCGCTCAGATGAATTCAAAGACAAAGATGGACATTCCAGCTTATGAGGGAAGTCTGTATGCAGAAGAGATACTGGATTGGATTAGAGCTCTTGAAACCTACTTCGATTATGAGGATGTCGAAGAGGATAAAAAGGTTAGGCATGCTGTCACAAAATTGAAGGGACATGCAGCATTATGGTGGGACGAGCTTCAAGCGGATAGACATTCCAAAGGAAAACAAAAGATAAAAAGTTGGGATCGAATGATTGTGAAGATGAAGGCAAAGTTCATCCCAAGGGATTATCAAATCACACTGTTCAGGAGAATGCAGAACCTGAGACAGAAGTTGATGACAGTTAAGGAGTACACTGAAGAATTCTACAAGCTCAATATCAAAGCAAGTCATCGAGAGAGCGATGATGAAAAATTTGCCAGGTATATGAATGGCTTGAGATATGATATCCAGGATGATTTGAGTATGAAAACCATCAGAATGGTGGAGGATGCGTATCAGATGGCATTGAAAGCTGAAGAAAAGCTAAGCCGTAAGCTAGCACAGCTAGGTCGGGGTAGGATCCAACCAAAACATAAGTCAGTTTCCCAAGATAGGTTCCAAAAATCTAAGGACGACTGGAAAAAGCCTCAGATTAGAACAAAAAGAGGTGGAAGTTCACAGCAAGGGCAGTATGTTGAACAGTGAAGGCAACAGACATAACAGAGTGGAGGATACGCTGATAATAACACCTTTCCTCGTACTAGAGGTAGAGGAAGAGGTAGAGGTGGAGTCATCACATGCTTCATGTGTGGAAAGGATGGACATAAGGCAGTTGAATGTCTAGATAGGAAAAAGGATAGAGGAGAAGCTCACATCACCGAGGCATAGAGGCAAAATGCTGAGGCAGAAGACGCAGAAGAATGAAGGTCGTTGATGATGCGTAAGTTTCTCTTAACACATGAGAAGGAGGTGGAGGACACGGCTCAAAGAAATAGACTTTTCAGAACTGCACGCAAAACCAAAGATAGGGTGTCCAAGGTTATCGTGGATAGCGGTAGCACAGACAATCTCGTTTCAATCGAGATGGTGGAGAAACTGGAGTTGGAGATGACTGATCATCCAAGCCCATACAAACACTACTACATTTGGGTCAAATTCCGACGGTGCGTTCGACGCAATTGCCACTTTCTATTGTCGGAAGACCGACAAACCTCGGACCCCCTCAAACGTCGTTTCACATGACGTCGTTTTTCCGACGACCTAGTTTTCGTCGGTCTTGCGA
>JZKD02S0501186.1:271968-297622 GCA_000966675.3 Picea glauca | reverse complement strand
CTTCATCAAACTTCAAGGGAATTGTATTACTATGTATGGCCACAACCAAACTATCCCACGAGTCTAGTAAAGAGCACAGTAAATTGATACACTTATCTTCATATGAAATTTTAATCTCAACATATACTAACTTACTTACCACAGTATTGAAGGATTTCAAATTCTCTACCTCTGAGTCTCCATATCTCATCCTCAGGTTATACATATTCTTTCTCAAGAATAATTTACTTAGATTGATACAACTTCCCCAACTTATCCCATAAATCCTTGGTTGTATCTTCCTTTGACACATTCAGTAATACTAAATTTGAGAGACATAGTCAGATTTTTCTCTTTGCCTTTCGTTCCAACTTTTTCCAGTCATCTGTTGAAATTCTTGTAGGTGCAGTACCTATATCCACCGTGATCCATTGATCTCTTTCCACCAACATATATTCCATATTGAGCTTCCACAACTCAAAAAATTTCCCATTAAACTTCTCGATCTCCATTTTCGAACTACTCACCATTTTTCTTCACCTAAAGAATCAATACCTCGGATATCCCACTGTAACAAGGCTTATCACAACCTTGATCCAAACCCTTGACCACAAAGGTGTCCCCCTAAAGCCAATAATTTCTCTAATACCAAATGCATATTTTAACTTTCTACAATTATTACTACAAACAGATTTTTAGTAAAAGAAAAAAAATATACAATGGAAAATATACACATTACACAGAGATTTTTCCCCTAGAAACCCAAACCGAGAAAACCAACATATTCTATATCCATTCACCATCATACATTGTTTATAATACAATATACATATTGGATCCAGTGGCATCCAAAACCCTAACCCAATGACCTAGATTAGTCAACAACCCTAATTCCTTAATTGAAAATAGAAAACCATTGGAAAAAACCATGTGCCGAAAAATTGACCAACAATAGACACAAAAATCAAGGCAACACAAAAAATGTGGAAAAATTGAGACACATTTCCCAAGGAATTTTTTTTCCAGGGGAACTTCTCCCAAACCCCTGCGTAGGGGGGATATCGCCCCCCTGAAACCCCCAAAGGTGGGGCTTGGAGGCCCCCCTCACACCCGATGCAATGTAGCATCCACTACTTCTAGTCGTCCAAAGAATATAACACATACCCAATAATGAGCACCATAATAGATACCTAAGAGAATGCCTCACTTTGAAAATGATTCAGGAATCTAATACCTTTTTGAGTTCCTTCTGAATCATAGGTTCAAGATTTGGATGTATCTTTCTTAGTTTTTTATGGAATGGATTGATACCTTCTTTGATGGGGATCACATGTTTTATAATCCACATATAATATGTCTTCAAGTGATCATACATCCATGCAAAAACATCTCGATACTTATAGAATAATTGTGTGATTTTGTATTTCTCTGAATCCAAATGGAAAGTGCCCAGGTTAACATATTTAGGCTGCTCAGATGTTCCCAAATTGACCAATAAATGCATCATAATAGATTTCTTGGTCTCCATATTAGGTGATCTCTTGAACTTGGATTGTAAATCAAATAAATTTTCAAGAGTCAAAATGTTCTTTGAAACACAATTTGTCTTCACCTTATTAGTTTCTTCTCGATAATTTTGCAACTCTTGTTGATGTACCTCATTATTAATCACTGAATCTTGGAATGTGTCTGAACTAGTAATAAAGTTGACAATTTGAGAGTCATTATTGAACACTCTCCAACTCATGGCATTGTCAGGTACAGAGGGACTAAACATCATTTCAATCAAAAAACCATCGTCAGGAGGAATAAACCTAGGTGTTGTATTGGCCAAAATATATGCATCTATATTCTAATTGTGGGGTATATAATTAATATTAAATGAATCAAATGAATAAAGTAGATTTCATACCTATTTATGATAGGATTTAAGATGTGGAGATAGGTAGTGAATAGTATTTCTTACCCGTCAAACAATGATCTCATAATCACCAAACACTTTAAGGTATTTTACCTTGAGGTCAATGGATTTTTTAAGGCCTTGCACCAAGGCTTCATATTCAACAGAGTTGTTGGTGCATTCAAAATATAAAGGGCATGATATGAGATTTTTAAACTTGTACAATTATTTACTGCAAACATATTTTCAGTAAAAGAAAATAAAACATACAATGACAAATACAAACATTACACAGAGATTTTTCCCCTGAAAACCCAAACTGGGAAAACTAGTTTGTTCTATATTCATTCATATCATACATTGTTTACAATACAATATACATATAGGAGCCAACAACATCCAAAAAACTAACCTAATGACCTGGATTAGTAAAGAACCCTAATTCCTTATCTGAAATAGAAAACCATTGAAAAAAACAATGTGCCGAAAAACCGCCCAACAATGGACACGAAAATTGAGGCAACATGAAAAATGAGGCAAAAAATATGACATGTTTCCCGAGGAAAAAAAAAATTCTCAGGGGCGCTGCCCCCGAATCCCCACATAAGGGGTCTATCGCTCCCTTCAACCCCCCCATGTTCCTGATGCAACTTAGAAAAAGCTAGTACTAGTTGTGAAAATAATATAACACATACCCAATAGGCCATTCTACAGGTAGCATCACAATAAGTATCATCATTACTATCAACATCATCTGGTAGAAATCATAAAAACATATCTTCATACTTGTTCTTTGTATTCTTCTGTCATAGACAATATTACAATATCCATGAGCCTCATTAGCTACATTGATGATCCATCTCCACCACCATCTTTCTTGTCAAGTCACTCTTGTCCCTTGACAAGAATCATGAAATCATCAAAGCCACATTCACCTCATAGTTGATCCTCTCATAGGATCACTCAATGAATGCATTTAACTCGATTTTATCGGAAACATGTGTCTAGCACGTCAGTTCATTTTTATCCCATAACAATAATTATGACCACATTGTAGCCACAAACACCTCATGGTGATCCTCTCATAGGATCACTTTGTGAATGCATTCAACTTGATGCTATCAGACATGTGGAATTTCACCTCAAGCACCTCAAGTCTTCAATCCATTGAAGAATACGTCAGGGAACATCTACTCTGTATGTAGATGTTCCCTATCTCCCCTAGTATGCAGCCCAATTCCTGTGGGGATAGAGTTGGTCTTATGCTTATCGAGGCTACTCACCTAATCGTGAGTTAAATACTCACCTACTCATGAGATTTTTAAGGCCCGATGCAATTCACACATAGGATATCTAGAAACAACTCTAATATTTAGTCCATCAAAGATTACATCTGGGCCTATTCCCACATGATCATTTTTTCCTAATTAGTCTTGGAATATATGCATGATGTTGCAATCATCAATATTCCCCCAGGGAAATATTTGCAATCCTTCTAAGCTTGTCCCATATAGAGGCTTAGTGAAAATGCTAGATATCTGATCATCTTTGGATAAGTGATGGAGTTTCACTGCTCCTTCTTGCACCATGTCTCTGATGAAGTCCTGTAATATTCTTCATCTCAAATTATGAAGTCAAATAACTCTATTTGAGAGAATCCTCAGACCACGGTTATGTTTGTTGAATTCCTCTTTGCATCCTGCAAAGTGTCACGAAACCAAGTTGGTTTCTTCTTGATCAATGAATCCCTCTAAAGTTTGACTTCCATTGAGTCCTTTCAAGTCCTTATTTTATGTGGTAACCTTCCTGGAATACATAGGATAACCTACCTGAAATAGAAACAACAAGAGAAAACGTATTTCCAATATAATAGAATTTTATATAAGAACATATCAATTTCATGGTAATTCATTATAGCATTACCAAGGTGTCCTTCCTGAGAACAAGAACAACAAATATATTCTAGAGGAGATGTTAGTTCATATTGCAATTAAGTACAATAAGAATTTATATTAATAGTACATGCTACTAAGTATTCATTTGTTCCTAGCATTAATAAAATCTAAAGGATTTCAATACTTAAGAAACAATAAAAATATCAAACTTGATATGCAAACCTGGAGTCTAGATATTGTTCCGCTTGATTTTCTTTTCTTCTGAGATAAGTATTCTTTCCAACCTAGAGAGTGTGTTGTTCCTTTGAATGTATTAGATCTAAGATATTTTTGGCTCTACGATTTCTTCTTGGAAAAAGATTCATTCTCTTTCTAGAGATTCATATGTGTAGTAGTTTCTTTTTGTAGTTTCTCCTGCTCCACATTCATGTGCTTGGAAGCTCCAAAAATCAAAATCTTCATCCTCTAATGCCCGCTCTTCATTCTATGGTTCCATAATTTTTCCCTTTTGTTCTTTGCGAGGATGATGTAAATCCTTTTCTTCCATGCTCTACCAAGAAACCATGCTTCTGATGCACCACTCTAATTTTATGGAGGAATTCATGACTATATTTGACTTTGACCTTGACTATTCTTTTTAATTTGACCATTCAAACCTTGACTTTGACCAATCAAACATTGACTTTTACCCAAAAATTCAAATTTGACATTTTTTATGATTGAGGGAATCAAGAGATGTGTTGGGTTAGGGCACACTAGGATAACCAAAAATTAGTCCCAATACTTCACGGAAACATTCACTGCAACTCGTGTTGAAACTAGCACTACAAATGGTGTTGCAACTGGCACTACTACTGGTGCTACAAGTGGAATGAAGGAACTACAATTGCAACTGCAATTGTGCTATAACGAGCTTGAAAAAAAGTTTTGCATATACCTTCCAATGGTTAGACTATTCCGAAGGTGGTGTGGGCCTATAACCTATTAGAACATTGTGTTCGTTTAACCATAGACAATGTCACATCATTATCACCCAACCATAGGCAAAAATCCACCCCCAAGCACCTTAACCTTTGACAAAAAGAATGATTCCCGAAAGTATCACTAGACAATAGATTACCAGGAGAACACACCTCCAAGGGTATCACATAAGAGAAAGTTCCGAAAAGACCGAACAAGAGAAAATTATACAACTACAACTATTGTTTCTCCTCCTCCAAAATTCCACATTGTTTCCGGTTTCTTGAGTGAGAGTGACTGAAAAAATGAGCCAAGACATCCTATATTTATATTATCTGTCCAGTGGATTTTTTGGCTAGGACGACCTAACTTTATGGCAATTATATTTTTTGTTTATTATTTTCCTGTGAGACTGACTTGTCTTCCTGGAGGCTAATACCTTAATATTATATATTATGTTGATCCGACATGTCTTCTAGGGTTTTCACACATCCATTTTGGGTTTCTATTTTTTTTGTAATATTATATTCTTGTGAAAGGTTAGATATAATATCAACACTTACCAACTCATGAGTGAGCTGGTCCACCTTAGTCTTCTTCTCCTTCAGTACCCAATGATACATCTCACCAATATATAGAAGGTAATCTCTATCTATAAGTAGTTGTTGGTAGTCGGTCCTCACCATCGTCACTCTCTCCTTGAGTGTCTGAAAGTCCTCAATGGAAAAATCTCCATACAAACTATCATGTTCCATCGTGGCCCTCCAAAAATACTCTACCACCAACATGTGTGTATCATCAATGTGTCTAATGTTTTCCACGATCATGTCCTCTCTAACCCTCATTTGTACTACCAAATGTTGTGACTCCTGAACACTATCCTGCTGAAGTACTACCTCATGAATCCCACTACTAATGTCAACCGTTGAATCCTCATCATCACACGCCTCAATAGCTAAAGCATTATGTTGCCTATTGTCCACTATGCTACTGAATCCCCCTATATGTTATTGGATCCCCCTGTATGCCACTATAAATCATCATATATTGTTGCCTCAATATGAATCACCTTGTATCTTGTATGTATAGTTGTATCATCTTGTGCACTCACCATATTAATACCACTTGCACCTGGATCCCATACATATGTGTCCATACATGTGATATGGTCATACTGACAAATGAGGAATGCATCCTCATCACTATATACCGATCTCGGAAGTAAGTATCGCATCGATCTATTGATCTCCACAACCTAAACTATCAATGGACTCCCCAAAAGAGGTGATTCACTCTCCCCATACTCATAGGTATGTATATAGTAATTTGTCACCAACTCATGCCTCTCCTCCTAGGAATTCATATCCACATGTCCCTTTTGTTCAATCACTACACAAGGTTCCTATACCACATCTAGAATGCCACTGATATCGTCATGTGTCGTGTCTAGCATAAGTGACTGAGAATGTAAGGAATGTGTCATGCTCAACTCCATAGGAGAATAATTATCCCTCATGCATGAACTCATATCAAAATCCAAAGGTGGATCACCCAATATTTGATCCTCTTCATGCCTAGGTGATGCCACAGATGACTCCTCATAAGTATCACTACAATGGTGAAGTGCAAAGTCCTCATCATTGTCTTATCAGGAAGCTAAATCACATGTGCTATCGTCATGTCCAGCCAACTGCCCATCATATGTGCAAGAATCAATGGCCTTACGGGACTAATATAATGAGGAATCTAAGGTCACATCCTCGTACACATCCTCAACATCACTATCATAGTGCACCTAAATTTAATTAACTCTTCCCTTACCCTTTCATATGTGATCTAGCTTCCAAGGATTTTTGCAACTATAGAAAAGTTCCCTGGTCCTAATAGTTGTAGGTCCCATCTATGATCCATTCAATCCACTAACATGTGGTGATGTATCCACTTTCATGATTGTTTTGGCTCTACTTTCATCTACTTTTCTTCTCCAATAGTTTACTTCTGAATTCTTCTTCACCCATACTGCAAGATTATCTTTACTCCACCTAGGATTTTTGATGAATACAAATTGTTGGAATGTTACCTGAGCCTTGAATGTCTCACTAAGATCTTGATATTCCATATCACAATATATAATATCCTCTACAATAGCCATTTTTCCTTCATGAAGACCCTCAGGCTAGGAGGAATCTTGACCCTGATACCACTGTAATGTTCCCAAGTGGATTTGCTTGGAACATTTGAATTTTTGTGTTTTTTGGTTAAACAATTTGCTTGGATTTTCTTGGATTTGCTTGGAACATTTGAATTTTGTTAAACAGTTTGTTGATTTGTCTTCTTAAGGTGTGCTAATGTTTCATTGTTTAGTGTTATGTAGTAAATAGTTTCTCATATGAAAGATTTGATAAGTGAAAAAATCATACACGTAGGGACAACACAGGAAATTGCCACAAACTCATATCTGAATTTGTTTATTAAATATGGATAACCTCCATATAATAGTAGAGAAGATCTGAAATACATATAGCAGAATAATCATGTGGTTGAAGATGCCTCCAATATACAATAGAAATCAGATATGTTCTATCCCAATAGCCTTCCTAGGTGTTGGAGTTACTTAACACACACCTAGGATTTCTTTTTCCTAAGGTTTTTCCTTGATTATTAGTCATAATTAGTCATTATCCAATCTCCTATATTTTAGGGGAGAATATTCCACCTAGAGAATATTCGTTTTTAGTTGACACTTCAGTTTGACTAGTCGAGTTGAGTCTAGATGTTGCATTGGTTTTATCACCATGAAACATTGGGATCATCACCATGATAATGTGAAATTTCCTTGGGATCATCACCATAATGGCGCATTACCCTTGATTCCTTGATCTACTCCTCACTACACTCTGTTTAGTTAGTTAACTGAAGACTAGTTGACTAGTTAACTCAGCTAGGTGGCAGTTCACTCTCGTAAGTGCCTGAGAGACTAGACTAGGTGGTAGTTCACTCCCATAACTACTGGTGTGTCTCTAGATCACTCTATACCACCACTATGGTTCATTGATTCTCCTCCAGTGCTCATTCATTGTGTTATACAAAGTATATCATGTGTAAATTATTCATTATTCATCATGTTTATTGAGAATTCTTCCATTCTTTCTCTCCTTCTTCTTTCTTAATTTATCTTTGCAAATGTGTGTAGTATTTTATCGCTATATCTATTTTTTTCAATTTCAACACATTTACACGGTATCAGATATGACAGACTGCTAAGAAAATACTACACCAAAAAATTTTGTAGGTACAAAAGATTGAAGACAATGAAAAGATGGATTTCCAAAAAGAATTCATTCTTACGCCTTGCAAATACTTTGCATGGAAGGAGAAAATAGCCATAAATATTTGAACCAAAGGATTTTATAGGTTAACCTTGAATACAGATACAAAACCAACATCAGCCATAGAAAAATCCAAGTACTTAAATCGAATGGATGAAGCACTCAGAACAATTTGCAATCTTATCTCTCCCGATCTCCTTTTTTACATATCTTCATGTAAGAATCCCAATGAATCCTGGACCACCTTGGAAGGGATCTTTGTAAAACATGATGATATGAGGGGACACATACTTGAGGTATAATTTCTCACATTGGATCCAAAAATCTTTGAAAATATCCAAGATTTCTTTACAAAATTCAAGGATTTATTGTCGCAACTCAAAGCTTGCGGGGTTGATAAATCTAAGGAGGAGAAACAAATGGTTATCACCATTCTCTCCAAACTTGGTTCTACATTATCTGTATTCACATCCACATTCCGTTATCTAATATTCTCCTATGGAGTCACCTTGAAGATTCCTTCTCTTGAGGAATTTATCGAATCCTTGACACAAGAGAAAACCAAGCTCATTAACATGGGAAAAATCAAAGGCCCAAAGGCGCATGAACTTACTATGTAAGATGGCAGAAAAAAAAAATCAAAAATATAAATATAAATACGAAATTAAATATCATGCACATCTGAAGAAGGGAGGGTACACAAAATCCTTCACCGATGCCTCCAGATCCAAAGGGTAAAAGGGAAGAAAAGGGGAGAAATGCATGCACTGTCACAAAGGATTCCATCTAGAATTCACATGCATGCAAAAAAAAATGATATAATGACTCCAATACTTCAAAAAAACAACCTTGGAGACCGCATCCCCAAGGGTGCCAAGAAGAAGAAGCCAAAAGATCAAAATCCCAAGAAAGGAAATTCTAGCCATGCCTTGATTGCCATCAACTACTCTCTCGATGCTTGGATCATAGATTCANCTTCATCAAACTTCAAGGGAATTGTATTACTATGTATGGCCACAACCAAACTATCCCACGAGTCTAGTAAAGAGCACAGTAAATTGATACACTTATCTTCATATGAAATTTTAATCTCAACATATACTAACTTACTTACCACAGTATTGAAGGATTTCAAATTCTCTACCTCTGAGTCTCCATATCTCATCCTCAGGTTATACATATTCTTTCTCAAGAATAATTTACTTAGATTGATACAACTTCCCCAACTTATCCCATAAATCCTTGGTTGTATCTTCCTTTGACACATTCAGTAATACTAAATTTGAGAGACATAGTCAGATTTTTCTCTTTGCCTTTCGTTCCAACTTTTTCCAGTCATCTGTTGAAATTCTTGTAGGTGCAGTACCTATATCCACCGTGATCCATTGATCTCTTTCCACCAACATATATTCCATATTGAGCTTCCACAACTCAAAAAATTTCCCATTAAACTTCTCGATCTCCATTTTCGAACTACTCACCATTTTTCTTCACCTAAAGAATCAATACCTCGGATATCCCACTGTAACAAGGCTTATCACAACCTTGATCCAAACCCTTGACCACAAAGGTGTCCCCCTAAAGCCAATAATTTCTCTAATACCAAATGCATATTTTAACTTTCTACAATTATTACTACAAACAGATTTTTAGTAAAAGAAAAAAAATATACAATGGAAAATATACACATTACACAGAGATTTTTCCCCTAGAAACCCAAACCGAGAAAACCAACATATTCTATATCCATTCACCATCATACATTGTTTATAATACAATATACATATTGGATCCAGTGGCATCCAAAACCCTAACCCAATGACCTAGATTAGTCAACAACCCTAATTCCTTAATTGAAAATAGAAAACCATTGGAAAAAACCATGTGCCGAAAAATTGACCAACAATAGACACAAAAATCAAGGCAACACAAAAAATGTGGAAAAATTGAGACACATTTCCCAAGGAATTTTTTTTCCAGGGGAACTTCTCCCAAACCCCTGCGTAGGGGGGATATCGCCCCCCTGAAACCCCCAAAGGTGGGGCTTGGAGGCCCCCCTCACACCCGATGCAATGTAGCATCCACTACTTCTAGTCGTCCAAAGAATATAACACATACCCAATAATGAGCACCATAATAGATACCTAAGAGAATGCCTCACTTTGAAAATGATTCAGGAATCTAATACCTTTTTGAGTTCCTTCTGAATCATAGGTTCAAGATTTGGATGTATCTTTCTTAGTTTTTTATGGAATGGATTGATACCTTCTTTGATGGGGATCACATGTTTTATAATCCACATATAATATGTCTTCAAGTGATCATACATCCATGCAAAAACATCTCGATACTTATAGAATAATTGTGTGATTTTGTATTTCTCTGAATCCAAATGGAAAGTGCCCAGGTTAACATATTTAGGCTGCTCAGATGTTCCCAAATTGACCAATAAATGCATCATAATAGATTTCTTGGTCTCCATATTAGGTGATCTCTTGAACTTGGATTGTAAATCAAATAAATTTTCAAGAGTCAAAATGTTCTTTGAAACACAATTTGTCTTCACCTTATTAGTTTCTTCTCGATAATTTTGCAACTCTTGTTGATGTACCTCATTATTAATCACTGAATCTTGGAATGTGTCTGAACTAGTAATAAAGTTGACAATTTGAGAGTCATTATTGAACACTCTCCAACTCATGGCATTGTCAGGTACAGAGGGACTAAACATCATTTCAATCAAAAAACCATCGTCAGGAGGAATAAACCTAGGTGTTGTATTGGCCAAAATATATGCATCTATATTCTAATTGTGGGGTATATAATTAATATTAAATGAATCAAATGAATAAAGTAGATTTCATACCTATTTATGATAGGATTTAAGATGTGGAGATAGGTAGTGAATAGTATTTCTTACCCGTCAAACAATGATCTCATAATCACCAAACACTTTAAGGTATTTTACCTTGAGGTCAATGGATTTTTTAAGGCCTTGCACCAAGGCTTCATATTCAACAGAGTTGTTGGTGCATTCAAAATATAAAGGGCATGATATGAGATTTTTAAACTTGTACAATTATTTACTGCAAACATATTTTCAGTAAAAGAAAATAAAACATACAATGACAAATACAAACATTACACAGAGATTTTTCCCCTGAAAACCCAAACTGGGAAAACTAGTTTGTTCTATATTCATTCATATCATACATTGTTTACAATACAATATACATATAGGAGCCAACAACATCCAAAAAACTAACCTAATGACCTGGATTAGTAAAGAACCCTAATTCCTTATCTGAAATAGAAAACCATTGAAAAAAACAATGTGCCGAAAAACCGCCCAACAATGGACACGAAAATTGAGGCAACATGAAAAATGAGGCAAAAAATATGACATGTTTCCCGAGGAAAAAAAAAATTCTCAGGGGCGCTGCCCCCGAATCCCCACATAAGGGGTCTATCGCTCCCTTCAACCCCCCCATGTTCCTGATGCAACTTAGAAAAAGCTAGTACTAGTTGTGAAAATAATATAACACATACCCAATAGGCCATTCTACAGGTAGCATCACAATAAGTATCATCATTACTATCAACATCATCTGGTAGAAATCATAAAAACATATCTTCATACTTGTTCTTTGTATTCTTCTGTCATAGACAATATTACAATATCCATGAGCCTCATTAGCTACATTGATGATCCATCTCCACCACCATCTTTCTTGTCAAGTCACTCTTGTCCCTTGACAAGAATCATGAAATCATCAAAGCCACATTCACCTCATAGTTGATCCTCTCATAGGATCACTCAATGAATGCATTTAACTCGATTTTATCGGAAACATGTGTCTAGCACGTCAGTTCATTTTTATCCCATAACAATAATTATGACCACATTGTAGCCACAAACACCTCATGGTGATCCTCTCATAGGATCACTTTGTGAATGCATTCAACTTGATGCTATCAGACATGTGGAATTTCACCTCAAGCACCTCAAGTCTTCAATCCATTGAAGAATACGTCAGGGAACATCTACTCTGTATGTAGATGTTCCCTATCTCCCCTAGTATGCAGCCCAATTCCTGTGGGGATAGAGTTGGTCTTATGCTTATCGAGGCTACTCACCTAATCGTGAGTTAAATACTCACCTACTCATGAGATTTTTAAGGCCCGATGCAATTCACACATAGGATATCTAGAAACAACTCTAATATTTAGTCCATCAAAGATTACATCTGGGCCTATTCCCACATGATCATTTTTTCCTAATTAGTCTTGGAATATATGCATGATGTTGCAATCATCAATATTCCCCCAGGGAAATATTTGCAATCCTTCTAAGCTTGTCCCATATAGAGGCTTAGTGAAAATGCTAGATATCTGATCATCTTTGGATAAGTGATGGAGTTTCACTGCTCCTTCTTGCACCATGTCTCTGATGAAGTCCTGTAATATTCTTCATCTCAAATTATGAAGTCAAATAACTCTATTTGAGAGAATCCTCAGACCACGGTTATGTTTGTTGAATTCCTCTTTGCATCCTGCAAAGTGTCACGAAACCAAGTTGGTTTCTTCTTGATCAATGAATCCCTCTAAAGTTTGACTTCCATTGAGTCCTTTCAAGTCCTTATTTTATGTGGTAACCTTCCTGGAATACATAGGATAACCTACCTGAAATAGAAACAACAAGAGAAAACGTATTTCCAATATAATAGAATTTTATATAAGAACATATCAATTTCATGGTAATTCATTATAGCATTACCAAGGTGTCCTTCCTGAGAACAAGAACAACAAATATATTCTAGAGGAGATGTTAGTTCATATTGCAATTAAGTACAATAAGAATTTATATTAATAGTACATGCTACTAAGTATTCATTTGTTCCTAGCATTAATAAAATCTAAAGGATTTCAATACTTAAGAAACAATAAAAATATCAAACTTGATATGCAAACCTGGAGTCTAGATATTGTTCCGCTTGATTTTCTTTTCTTCTGAGATAAGTATTCTTTCCAACCTAGAGAGTGTGTTGTTCCTTTGAATGTATTAGATCTAAGATATTTTTGGCTCTACGATTTCTTCTTGGAAAAAGATTCATTCTCTTTCTAGAGATTCATATGTGTAGTAGTTTCTTTTTGTAGTTTCTCCTGCTCCACATTCATGTGCTTGGAAGCTCCAAAAATCAAAATCTTCATCCTCTAATGCCCGCTCTTCATTCTATGGTTCCATAATTTTTCCCTTTTGTTCTTTGCGAGGATGATGTAAATCCTTTTCTTCCATGCTCTACCAAGAAACCATGCTTCTGATGCACCACTCTAATTTTATGGAGGAATTCATGACTATATTTGACTTTGACCTTGACTATTCTTTTTAATTTGACCATTCAAACCTTGACTTTGACCAATCAAACATTGACTTTTACCCAAAAATTCAAATTTGACATTTTTTATGATTGAGGGAATCAAGAGATGTGTTGGGTTAGGGCACACTAGGATAACCAAAAATTAGTCCCAATACTTCACGGAAACATTCACTGCAACTCGTGTTGAAACTAGCACTACAAATGGTGTTGCAACTGGCACTACTACTGGTGCTACAAGTGGAATGAAGGAACTACAATTGCAACTGCAATTGTGCTATAACGAGCTTGAAAAAAAGTTTTGCATATACCTTCCAATGGTTAGACTATTCCGAAGGTGGTGTGGGCCTATAACCTATTAGAACATTGTGTTCGTTTAACCATAGACAATGTCACATCATTATCACCCAACCATAGGCAAAAATCCACCCCCAAGCACCTTAACCTTTGACAAAAAGAATGATTCCCGAAAGTATCACTAGACAATAGATTACCAGGAGAACACACCTCCAAGGGTATCACATAAGAGAAAGTTCCGAAAAGACCGAACAAGAGAAAATTATACAACTACAACTATTGTTTCTCCTCCTCCAAAATTCCACATTGTTTCCGGTTTCTTGAGTGAGAGTGACTGAAAAAATGAGCCAAGACATCCTATATTTATATTATCTGTCCAGTGGATTTTTTGGCTAGGACGACCTAACTTTATGGCAATTATATTTTTTGTTTATTATTTTCCTGTGAGACTGACTTGTCTTCCTGGAGGCTAATACCTTAATATTATATATTATGTTGATCCGACATGTCTTCTAGGGTTTTCACACATCCATTTTGGGTTTCTATTTTTTTTGTAATATTATATTCTTGTGAAAGGTTAGATATAATATCAACACTTACCAACTCATGAGTGAGCTGGTCCACCTTAGTCTTCTTCTCCTTCAGTACCCAATGATACATCTCACCAATATATAGAAGGTAATCTCTATCTATAAGTAGTTGTTGGTAGTCGGTCCTCACCATCGTCACTCTCTCCTTGAGTGTCTGAAAGTCCTCAATGGAAAAATCTCCATACAAACTATCATGTTCCATCGTGGCCCTCCAAAAATACTCTACCACCAACATGTGTGTATCATCAATGTGTCTAATGTTTTCCACGATCATGTCCTCTCTAACCCTCATTTGTACTACCAAATGTTGTGACTCCTGAACACTATCCTGCTGAAGTACTACCTCATGAATCCCACTACTAATGTCAACCGTTGAATCCTCATCATCACACGCCTCAATAGCTAAAGCATTATGTTGCCTATTGTCCACTATGCTACTGAATCCCCCTATATGTTATTGGATCCCCCTGTATGCCACTATAAATCATCATATATTGTTGCCTCAATATGAATCACCTTGTATCTTGTATGTATAGTTGTATCATCTTGTGCACTCACCATATTAATACCACTTGCACCTGGATCCCATACATATGTGTCCATACATGTGATATGGTCATACTGACAAATGAGGAATGCATCCTCATCACTATATACCGATCTCGGAAGTAAGTATCGCATCGATCTATTGATCTCCACAACCTAAACTATCAATGGACTCCCCAAAAGAGGTGATTCACTCTCCCCATACTCATAGGTATGTATATAGTAATTTGTCACCAACTCATGCCTCTCCTCCTAGGAATTCATATCCACATGTCCCTTTTGTTCAATCACTACACAAGGTTCCTATACCACATCTAGAATGCCACTGATATCGTCATGTGTCGTGTCTAGCATAAGTGACTGAGAATGTAAGGAATGTGTCATGCTCAACTCCATAGGAGAATAATTATCCCTCATGCATGAACTCATATCAAAATCCAAAGGTGGATCACCCAATATTTGATCCTCTTCATGCCTAGGTGATGCCACAGATGACTCCTCATAAGTATCACTACAATGGTGAAGTGCAAAGTCCTCATCATTGTCTTATCAGGAAGCTAAATCACATGTGCTATCGTCATGTCCAGCCAACTGCCCATCATATGTGCAAGAATCAATGGCCTTACGGGACTAATATAATGAGGAATCTAAGGTCACATCCTCGTACACATCCTCAACATCACTATCATAGTGCACCTAAATTTAATTAACTCTTCCCTTACCCTTTCATATGTGATCTAGCTTCCAAGGATTTTTGCAACTATAGAAAAGTTCCCTGGTCCTAATAGTTGTAGGTCCCATCTATGATCCATTCAATCCACTAACATGTGGTGATGTATCCACTTTCATGATTGTTTTGGCTCTACTTTCATCTACTTTTCTTCTCCAATAGTTTACTTCTGAATTCTTCTTCACCCATACTGCAAGATTATCTTTACTCCACCTAGGATTTTTGATGAATACAAATTGTTGGAATGTTACCTGAGCCTTGAATGTCTCACTAAGATCTTGATATTCCATATCACAATATATAATATCCTCTACAATAGCCATTTTTCCTTCATGAAGACCCTCAGGCTAGGAGGAATCTTGACCCTGATACCACTGTAATGTTCCCAAGTGGATTTGCTTGGAACATTTGAATTTTTGTGTTTTTTGGTTAAACAATTTGCTTGGATTTTCTTGGATTTGCTTGGAACATTTGAATTTTGTTAAACAGTTTGTTGATTTGTCTTCTTAAGGTGTGCTAATGTTTCATTGTTTAGTGTTATGTAGTAAATAGTTTCTCATATGAAAGATTTGATAAGTGAAAAAATCATACACGTAGGGACAACACAGGAAATTGCCACAAACTCATATCTGAATTTGTTTATTAAATATGGATAACCTCCATATAATAGTAGAGAAGATCTGAAATACATATAGCAGAATAATCATGTGGTTGAAGATGCCTCCAATATACAATAGAAATCAGATATGTTCTATCCCAATAGCCTTCCTAGGTGTTGGAGTTACTTAACACACACCTAGGATTTCTTTTTCCTAAGGTTTTTCCTTGATTATTAGTCATAATTAGTCATTATCCAATCTCCTATATTTTAGGGGAGAATATTCCACCTAGAGAATATTCGTTTTTAGTTGACACTTCAGTTTGACTAGTCGAGTTGAGTCTAGATGTTGCATTGGTTTTATCACCATGAAACATTGGGATCATCACCATGATAATGTGAAATTTCCTTGGGATCATCACCATAATGGCGCATTACCCTTGATTCCTTGATCTACTCCTCACTACACTCTGTTTAGTTAGTTAACTGAAGACTAGTTGACTAGTTAACTCAGCTAGGTGGCAGTTCACTCTCGTAAGTGCCTGAGAGACTAGACTAGGTGGTAGTTCACTCCCATAACTACTGGTGTGTCTCTAGATCACTCTATACCACCACTATGGTTCATTGATTCTCCTCCAGTGCTCATTCATTGTGTTATACAAAGTATATCATGTGTAAATTATTCATTATTCATCATGTTTATTGAGAATTCTTCCATTCTTTCTCTCCTTCTTCTTTCTTAATTTATCTTTGCAAATGTGTGTAGTATTTTATCTCTATATCTATTTTTTTCAATTTCAACACATTTACATGGTATCAGATATGACAGACTGCTAAGAAAATACTACACCAAAAAATTTTGTAGGTACAAAAGATTGAAGACAATGAAAAGATGGATTTCCAAAAAGAATTCATTCTTACGCCTTGTAAATACTTTGCATGGAAGGAGAAAATAGCCATAAATATTTTAACCAAAGGATTTTATAGGTTAACCTTGAATACAGATACAAAACCAACATCATCCATAGAAAAATCCAAGTACTTAAATCGAATGGATGAAGCACTCAGAACAATTTGCAATCTTATTTCTCCCGATCTCCTTTTTTACATATCTTCATGTAAGAATCCCAATGAATCCTGGACCACCTTGGAAGGGATATTTGGAAAACATGATGATATGAGGGGACACATACTTGAGGTATAATTTCTCACATTGGATCCAAAAATCTTCGAAAATATCCAAGATTTCTTTACAAAATTCAAGGATTTATTGTCGCAACTCAAAGCTTGCGGGGTTGATAAATCTAAGGAGGAGAAACAAATGGTTATCACCATTCTCTCCAAACTTGGTTCTACATTATCTGTATTCACATCCACATTCCGTTATCTAATATTCTCCTATGGAGTCACCTTGAAGATTCCTTCTCTTGAGGAATTTATCGAATCCTTGACACAAGAGAAAACCAAGCTCATTAACATGGGAAAAATCAAAGGCCCAAAGGCGCATGAACTTACTATGTAAGATGGCAGAAAAAAAAAATCAAAAATATAAATATAAATACGAAATTAAATATCATGCACATCTGAAGAAGGGAGGGTACACAAAATCCTTCACCGATGCCTCCAGATCCAAAGGGTAAAAGGGAAGAAAAGGGGAGAAATGCATGCACTGTCACAAAGGATTCCATCTAGAATTCACATGCATGCAAAAAAAAATGATATAATGACTCCAATACTTCAAAAAAACAACCTTGGAGACCGCATCCCCAAGGGTGCCAAGAAGAAGAAGCCAAAAGATCAAAATCCCAAGAAAGGAAATTCTAGCCATGCCTTGATTGCCATCAACTACTCTCTCGATGCTTGGATCATAGATTCAAGAGCATAACATCACATGGCTTCATCAAAATTAGTCTATTATTCATTGGATGCATGCAAAGGTCCTCCTATTTTGATGGGGGACAACTCTTATGTCAAATTCAGTGGAAAAGGAAGGATTTAACTCACCAACAAAAGCTTCGAGAGTGTGTTGCATGTTCCCAAACATTCCATCAACCTTCTCTTAGTGTATCAGATGACGAATTACGGAACTAGAAAAAAATTCATATTCACACCAAATGCCATGGACATCTATGACATGCAAACCAATCCCAGGGTTGCTACCAGTGAGGTAAATCATCAGTATGCATCCATATATCATCAAAGAAAAGTTTGTTCTCATTTTTGTTGATGATTTCTCACATTTTACATGGATCTACTTTCTCAGGAAAAAATCCGAGGTCTTTCAACACCTCAAAGATTTCAAAGCCCTAGTTGAGACACAGTCCAGAAAGAAGATCAAATTCCTATGAATTAATAATGGAGGAGAGTATTTCAATCATTATATCCAAAATATTTTCCATGAGGTAGGGATTCATTTTTTGCACACAGTTCCCTATACTCCACGGAAAAACAAAGTTGTTGAGCGGAAAAATAGATCACTAAAGGAGATGGCATCTTGCATGTTGCATGCAAATTCACTACCACAGAGACTATGGGTTGAAGAAATTAAGTGTGCAACATACATCCAAAACACACCTCCCCATAGATCTATCAAGTATAAGACCCCCTATGAGGCTTGGAGTGGCCCCAAACTGGAAGTGACCCACTTTTTCCTTTTCGATTCATGTGCATGGGCTTGGATTCCCTCTGAAAAGAGGAAGGCACTTGATCCACAGAGCACTAAATTTATTTTTGTTGGATACCTTGATGGTGTGAAGGGATATAGGCTTATTGATCTTTCCTTGGACCAACTCTTCATTGAGTGTAGTGTCCAATTCGAGGAAAGTGTATCGCATGTACCTCAACATCCGCATGCAGACACCTTCATTCTTCCACCTGTCTGATACGATGAGCATGCACATGCCGACTCTTCTTTAGATGAGAGTTCTAATTTAGAGGAATCAGATGATTCAGATTCAAATCCAGTACAATCAGATGTAGAGTCAAAGAATCTAGATGCAGTTGCAGAGCCAGAGCAGAGGCCCAAGTGGGCACAAACTACTCTTCAAGATGCATGGGATCGTGTTGGTGATATAGCCGATACTAGGAGGACTCAATATTATTTCGAGGATCCTCCTGTTGCACTCACAATCACTAAACCATTTCACTCCATGCATTTTTTCTTGGTTTAGTCTTCATATCCACAATATTATGGAGAGGCTATTGGAAATCCCTTTTGGGAATCCACCATGTAGGAGGAGTACAATTCCCTCCTTGAGAACTAGACTTGGGATATGGTTCCCCTTCCTTCTGGGAGGAAACTTGTCAGATGCAGATGGGTCTATAGGACCAAGAGCACAATGGATGGAAAAATTAGCAGATACAAAGCCAGTCTTGTTGCCAAATTCTTTCAGTATGTGCATGTTATTGACTATGATGAGACCTTCGCTCTAGTAGTGAAGATAAATTCCATATGATTGGAAATTTCCATTGTGACAACCAAGGGATGGGAATTACATCAAATGGATGTGAAGAATTCATTTCTTCATGGTAGTCTCTCTGAGAATATCTACATGGAGAAGCCCCAGGGGTTTATGCAGGACTCATATTTGGTCTGTCGACTAAAGAAGTCCCTTTATGGACTCAATCAGGCTCTGAGGGCATGGTATGCCAATATGGAATCCTACCTATTGTCACATAACTTTGTACATTGTAAATCAGACCCAAATGTCTACATGCTCAGGATGGTTGATTCACTTCTACTCTTAGTTCTGTACGTTGATGATTTTTTGATCAATGGTTTCTTGAATTCAATGATTGTTGTAGTCAAGAGGATTATACATGATGAGTTTTTGATGACGGACATGGGTCCATTATACTTATTCCTTGGACTTGACATCAGTCAGGATGCATCAGGAATCAAGCTGTCTCAGGCCAAGTATGCATGAGATCTCCTTGAGAGATTTCACATGATAGAATGGAAGTTTGTTCCGACTCCTTTCCTATCAGAAGTCAAACTTGAGGATGGTGGGGAGACTCCACTAGTTGACAACACACTATACATATAACTAGTGGGGAGCTTTTTGTATCTCACACACTCCAGACTAGACCTCTCCTATGTATTTGGCGTAGTTTCCAGGTTCATGCAAGAGCTTCATGAGCTACATTGGAAGGCTGCAAAGCATATCCTTCGATACGTATAGGGTACCATCACCTTTGTGATTCATTATGCAGCAGACTCTACATTTTATCTCATCATATTTACTGATTCTGACTGGGCTGGCAATAACACTGATCACAAGTCCACATCTGGTTACTCACTCAGTCTTGGTTTCGGGCCTATCCCTTGGTCGAGCAAGAAGCAAGCTACCATTTCTCCATCTTCATCCAAGGAAGAGTACAAAGGGGTAGTTAACATAACCATTTAGGATATGTGCCTANGAAAATATCCAAGATTTCTTTACAAAATTCAAGGATTTATTGTCGCAACTCAAAGCTTGCGGGGTTGATAAATCTAAGGAGGAGAAACAAATGGTTATCACCATTCTCTCCAAACTTGGTTCTACATTATCTGTATTCACATCCACATTCCGTTATCTAATATTCTCCTATGGAGTCACCTTGAAGATTCCTTCTCTTGAGGAATTTATCGAATCCTTGACACAAGAGAAAACCAAGCTCATTAACATGGGAAAAATCAAAGGCCCAAAGGCGCATGAACTTACTATGTAAGATGGCAGAAAAAAAAAATCAAAAATATAAATATAAATACGAAATTAAATATCATGCACATCTGAAGAAGGGAGGGTACACAAAATCCTTCACCGATGCCTCCAGATCCAAAGGGTAAAAGGGAAGAAAAGGGGAGAAATGCATGCACTGTCACAAAGGATTCCATCTAGAATTCACATGCATGCAAAAAAAAATGATATAATGACTCCAATACTTCAAAAAAACAACCTTGGAGACCGCATCCCCAAGGGTGCCAAGAAGAAGAAGCCAAAAGATCAAAATCCCAAGAAAGGAAATTCTAGCCATGCCTTGATTGCCATCAACTACTCTCTCGATGCTTGGATCATAGATTCAGGAGCATAACATCACATGGCTTCATCAAAATTAGTCTATTATTCATTGGATGCATGCAAAGGTCCTCCTATTCTGATGGGGGACAACTCTTATGTCAAATTCAGTGGAAAAGGAAGGATTTAACTCACCAACAAAATCTTCGAGAGTGTGTTGCATGTTCCCAAACATTCCATCAACCTTCTCTTAGTGTATCAGATGACGAATTACGGAACTAGAAAAAAATTCATATTCACACCAAATTCCAAGGACATCTATGACATGCAAACCAATCCCAGGGTTGCTACCAGTGAGGTAAATCATCAGTATGCATCCATATATCATCAAAGAAAGGTTTGTTCTCATTTTTGTTGATGATTTCTCACATTTTACATGGATCTACTTTCTCAGGAAAAAATCTGAGGTCTTTCAACACCTCGAATATTTCAAAGCCCTAGTTGAGACACAGTCCAGAAAGAAGATCAAATTCCTATGAATTAATAATGGAGGAGAGTATTTCAATCATTATATCCACAATATTTTCCATGAGGCAGTGATTCATTTGTTGCACACAGTTCCCTATACTCCACAAGAAAACAAAGTTGTTGAGCGGAAAAATAGATCACTAAAGGAGATGGCATCTTGCATGTTGCATGCAAATTCACTACCACAGAGACTATGGGTTGAAGAAATTAAGTGTGCAACATACATCCAAAACACACCTCCCCATAGATCTATCAAGTATAAGACCCCCTATGAGGCTTGGAGTGGCCCCAAACTGGAAGTGACCCACTTTTTCCTTTTCGATTCATGTGCATGGGCTTGGATTCCCTCTGAAAAGAGGAAGGCACTTGATCCACAGAGCACTAAATTTATTTTTGTTGGATACCTTGATGGTGTGAAGGGATATAGGCTTATTGATCTTTCCTTGGACCAACTCTTCATTGAGTGTAGTGTCCAATTCGAGGAAAGTGTATCGCATGTACCTCAACATCCGCATGCAGACACCTTCATTCTTCCACCTGTCTGATACGATGAGCATGCACATGCCGACTCTTCTTTAGATGAGAGTTCTAATTTAGAGGAATCAGATGATTCAGATTCAAATCCAGTACAATCAGATGTAGAGTCAAAGAATCTAGATGCAGTTGCAGAGCCAGAGCAGAGGCCCAAGTGGGCACAAACTACTCTTCAAGATGCATGGGATCGTGTTGGTGATATAGCCGATACTAGGAGGACTCAATATTATTTCGAGGATCCTCCTGTTGCACTCACAATCACTAAACCATTTCACTCCATGCATTTTTTCTTGGTTTAGTCTTCATATCCACAATATTATGGAGAGGCTATTGGAAATCCCTTTTGGGAATCCACCATGTAGGAGGAGTACAATTCCCTCCTTGAGAACTAGACTTGGGATATGGTTCCCCTTCCTTCTGGGAGGAAACTTGTCAGATGCAGATGGGTCTATAGGACCAAGAGCACAATGGATGGAAAAATTAGCAGATACAAAGCCAGTCTTGTTGCCAAATTCTTTCAGTATGTGCATGTTATTGACTATGATGAGACCTTCGCTCTAGTAGTGAAGATAAATTCCATATGATTGGAAATTTCCATTGTGACAACCAAGGGATGGGAATTACATCAAATGGATGTGAAGAATTCATTTCTTCATGGTAGTCTCTCTGAGAATATCTACATGGAGAAGCCCCAGGGGTTTATGCAGGACTCATATTTGGTCTGTCGACTAAAGAAGTCCCTTTATGGACTCAATCAGGCTCTGAGGGCATGGTATGCCAATATGGAATCCTACCTATTGTCACATAACTTTGTACATTGTAAATCAGACCCAAATGTCTACATGCTCAGGATGGTTGATTCACTTCTACTCTTAGTTCTGTACGTTGATGATTTTTTGATCAATGGTTTCTTGAATTCAATGATTGTTGTAGTCAAGAGGATTATACATGATGAGTTTTTGATGACGGACATGGGTCCATTATACTTATTCCTTGGACTTGACATCAGTCAGGATGCATCAGGAATCAAGCTGTCTCAGGCCAAGTATGCATGAGATCTCCTTGAGAGATTTCACATGATAGAATGGAAGTTTGTTCCGACTCCTTTCCTATCAGAAGTCAAACTTGAGGATGGTGGGGAGACTCCACTAGTTGACAACACACTATACATATAACTAGTGGGGAGCTTTTTGTATCTCACACACTCCAGACTAGACCTCTCCTATGTATTTGGCGTAGTTTCCAGGTTCATGCAAGAGCTTCATGAGCTACATTGGAAGGCTGCAAAGCATATCCTTCGATACGTATAGGGTACCATCACCTTTGTGATTCATTATGCAGCAGACTCTACATTTTATCTCATCATATTTACTGATTCTGACTGGGCTGGCAATAACACTGATCACAAGTCCACATCTGGTTACTCACTCAGTCTTGGTTTCGGGCCTATCCCTTGGTCGAGCAAGAAGCAAGCTACCATTTCTCCATCTTCATCCAAGGAAGAGTACAAAGGGGTAGTTAACATAACCATTTAGGATATGTGCCTAAAACATTTTCTCACTGATTTGGGCATTCAGTTTCACTGGCTAATCGTCATCTGGTGTGACAACAAGAGCACTATGAAGTTCTGTAGAGATCTAGTTCAGAGGCAAGGGAAGAAGCACATCAAGATCCACATGCGCTACATCTGAAACTTAGTACATGAGGGGATCATTGACCTACATTTGTCTCCTTCAGCAAAATAGATGACAAACATCTTCACCAAGACCTTCACTAAGAAGAAGTTCCATTCTCTGTGAAGTCATCTTGGAGTGAAGGACATAGTTGCCTAGAAACTATAGTTCTTATTTTTACATACATTGTACCTTGAGGGGGGTTTTTTCCCATGAGGTTTTCCCTCTTTCCTCACTTTATTTTAGTGTATATTTTTTATTTGGGTACCTAACATAGCCTCGTTTCTAGGACCCATTCTTTATTTTCACCATAATGATGTTCAGGGGGGTGTTACACATTATTTTCGTCGTCCCTATGACCATTAATGATGTAAACCTATATGTTTCCTTCAGAGGGATCAGTGGCCTGAGTTCCTGAAGAGAGAAGGGAGAAGAACTTTTCCTGAGAAAAGAATTTGCATTTTCCTATGTAAAAACCTTATAAAAAAAGGAAGTTTGCAGGATACCTATGTATTAGGGTGCGAGAATGCCTGATTCTCGCAGGCTGCATCATATCTAGGGTGCAAACATTTCACAGGCTGCTCTATAGGCAGGGTGCGAGAATGCTTACACATGGGAAAAATGAGCATTTTCTCGAATCTTCTAGAAGGAGAAACTTACATGGTGAGGTGGCATCCAAATGGTTTGGATCTTACTCGCTTTCATGATTTAGTGGGATCATCCTAACCTCCTCACCTTNTCTTGGTTTCGGGCCTATCCCTTGGTCGAGCAAGAAGCAAGCTACCATTTCTCCATCTTCATCCAAGGAAGAGTACAAAGGGGTAGTTAACATAACCATTTAGGATATGTGCCTACAACATTTTCTCACTGATTTGGGCATTCAGTTTCACTGGATGATCATCATCTGGTGTGACAACAAGAGCACTATGAAGTTCTGCAGAGATCCAGTTCAGAGGCAAGGGAAGAAGCACATCAAGATCCACATGCGCTACATATGAAACTTAGTACATGAGGGGATTATTGACCTACATTTGTTTCCTTAAGCAAAATAGACGACAAACATCTTCACCAAGACCTTCACTAAGAATAAGTTCCATTCTCTGTGAAGTCATCTTGGAGTGAAGGACATAGTTGCCTAGAAACTATAGTTCTTATTTTTACATACATTGTACCTTGAGGGGGGTTTTTTCCCATGAGGTTTTCCCTCTTTCCTCACTTTATTTTAGTGTATATTTTTTATTTGGGTACCTAACATAGCCTCGTTTCTAGGACCCATTCTTTATTTTCACCATAATGATGTTCAGGGCGGTGTTACACATTATTTTCGTCGTCCCTATGACCGTTAATGATGTAAACCTATATGTTGCCTTCAGAGGGATCAGTGGCCTGAGTTCCTGAAGAGAGAAGGGAGAAGAACTTTTCCTAAGAAAAGAATTTGCATTTTCCTATGTAAAAACCTTATAAAAAAAGGAAGTTTGCAGGATACCTATGTATTAGGGTGCGAGAATGCCTAATTCTCGCAGGCTGCATCATATCTAGGGTGCGAACAGTTCACAGGCTGCTCTATAGGCAGGGTGCGAGAATGCTTACACATGGGAAAAATTAGCATTTTCTTGAATCTTCTAGAAGGATAAACTTCCATGGTGAGGTGGCATCCAAATGGTTTGGATCTTACTCGCTTTCATGATTTAGTGGGATCATCCTAACCTCCTCACCTTATCCT
>JZKD02S0501186.1:206199-232395 GCA_000966675.3 Picea glauca | reverse complement strand
AAAACTGAGAGAGTAAATCAAGTCATGGAAGACATGCTTAGGATGTATGTAATGGATAATCAAACCCAGTGGGAGAAGTACCTACCTTTGGTAGAGTTTGCCTACAATAATATTTATCATAGCTCCATCAGAATGCCACCCTATGAAGCTTTGTATGGGAGGTCATGCAGAACACCATTGAGTTGGGATAGACTAGAAGACCAAGTAATAGTTGGGCCAGAATTGATTCAAGAAATGGAGGAACAGGTGATTCAGATTAGGCAGAGACTAAAGGAAGCATAGGATAGGAAGAAAAGCTATGCATATGCACACAGGACCGACCGAAGTTATGAAGTGGGAGACCAAGTTTTCATTCGCATAAGGCCTAATAAGAGTACCATTTGATTCAGGAAGGGGACAAAATTGTCACCTCGGTTTATAGGACCATTCAAGATCCAAGAGAAAATTGGACCCGTTGCATATCGTCTCGTACTGCCACCCCACTTGCATAAAACGCATAATGTATTTCATGTATCTGTTTTACGGCATTATGTTGCTGATGAATCACATAAACTAAATTGGAAGGAATTGTAGGTATCGGACGTGGGAACCCTCATGGTAGAACCGTTATGCATATTGGACTGTAGAGTCCGACAACTCAGGAACTGTCTAGTAGACCAAGTTAAGGTCCAATGAGACAAGTATAGTCCAGGATCTGCTACTTGGGAAGATGCTGAGACATTACGATGAGACTATCCCTCACTTTTTTGACCACCTCGAGAACATGTTTCTCAAAGGTTGGGTGTATGTAACGCCATCTTTTGACTTAGACAACCAGGATTACCTAAGGCCTATATACTTTATTTTCTAGTCACAATGAAACTATTAAGTGATACACCTACACTTTAAATGTATGAACTTTTATGAATGATTAAATGTTATTTATGATGATGTATGTAATGCGATCTATTAGGTGAATGTAAATTTTACAAATGTTTAAATGTTATTAATGATGATGTATATGATGCGACATATTGTGAGAATGTTAATTTAATGAATGTTTAAATTCTATTAAGATGATGTTGGATATGATGAAATATATTTTGGGTAAATGATAATCTTATGAATGGGTGGCGAAATTGAATTATGGGATATTATGAGATCTATTTCTAACTGAAAAAATTTGATGTTAATTTATCGGTACAGGGAGACCAAATTGAAATGAGGATAGTATGCAATTACATGATGATAATGCATAGAAATGTATGAGTTTGTGTTACAGACTAATCTGTATTTTATGGGCTATGAAATAGCCAAAGGATAAAGATGATGAAAGTGGATATTATGACCACTAGCCATGAAACATTATGGTATGAATATTGTATGTGAAATTTATATTGGTTTGGATGCATTGCTATGATATGTGGACCAGTGCATGATTTCAGGTGATGACACTACCCAAAACCAAAAAAACAATGACAAAACCTCCAGCAACATGGTGCCACTGTATATTCCATTGTAGGGTGTGGACCCTAGTCTTGTTAGGAGGGGTGGAGGCATTTCTCACCATGTATCCTCCATNATCCTCCCATCTAGTGGGGATTTGTTGATGAAAGGATACAATAGGAAGAAGAAAAAAAAAGGGGTAGAGGAACAAGAAACAGAGATGGGGGAAAGACAGGAAGCAGGAGATGGTACTACGAAGGAGGTGCCAATGGAGTTGGCAAGAATAACACATGAGCTACAAAACTCTATTGATAAGATGTAGTTTATCATACAAAACCACTTGGATGAGACACATGAACACTTATCCAAGGGGAAGACTAATCTCAAATCAGCCTTGAAAACTATTGAACAAGGACATGAGCGCTTATTTACTACATTGGAAGCAAGGTAGGACATGATTTCACAACTTCTCATGCATATGGCACATGGTAGTGAACCATAGAATAATGAAGGGAACAATGGGGCTAGTGGATCTCATGGAGGAGAGAGGTATCACGTAGAGACTAGTAACAGGGCCCAAACTGAGGGGAAAATTTTGTTTGGGGCCACAACCAATAGAGCACCAGTGAGTAGCAGAATCAAACCCAGACCTTAAGTGCCATGTTTCTTATACACACAACATTAGGGTTCCAATATTCTAGGGCGCATGGATGTAGAGGAAAACTTTTAAGAGCATGAGAGGGAATATCTAGAATTGAGTGTGAGGTTCAAGAGATAGGTTTATTTAGGAGAGTATTGTGGAATCAAATACAGAGGAAATCCTAGAGATTTTCACAGAAATAATAATGATCTAGGGCATAACATAGGGAGAATGGAGATCCCCACCTTCAATGGTGTAGCCAAATATTTTGCAAAGGCATGGGTACATAAATTGTATTCTTATCTACAGTTAAATCCCATGATGGAGATGGATGCCATCAAATTTTCCACCTTATACTTGGGAGGAAAGTCCCATGAGTGGTGGTACCATGGGATGACTACTTCGAGGCATGCACACATTAATTCATATGAAAATTTCACACAAAGGCTCATAGATAGGTTTTATAAGGGATATTCATAACTTCATTTCCTTGAGCTCACACAACTTAGAAAGATAGGATTAGCTGAGACATTCATTGAAGAATTTCAAAGTTTAGCAATCATGGTTCCAGATGTGTCAGAATCTAGGTTGATGATGCTCTTTTCTAAGGGGCTGATATATCCATTGTGTGGATGGGTCAATGATTTTAAGCCTACTACCCTTCATGATCTTATTTGGAAGACTAGGGACTTGGAGGGGGCATCTTAAAAAAAAAAAAATCATTTCAAGACCACCAATTTCTCTAAGAGGAAAATACCAAAGCGTTGTAGACAAAGGTAAAGGAAAACTTGATGAAGCTACAACAAGGGAGTTTATAAGGAAACAACTCCATTATACCTATAAATAACCATGGGAGCCAGGGCATAGATGCATGGTGAAAGGAAACGCTCACTACATAGAGGTCCTTTTCGATAGTGAGAATGAATATGATGTTGGACATATTCAAAGCATGGAAGTGACCAAAATATAACATGATCCCACGTATGGGAAAGAAGAATAAGAGCCAATGCACAAGAAGGAAAGGATTAAGAAGGTTGTTATAGCATCCATTAGCGGGGTACCAAAATTCATCACTTTTAGGATGAGATGATTCCTCCAAGGACAAAGGGTCATAGTACTGATTGATGGTGGGGCCTCCCAAAACTTTATTGATGCTTCTTTGGTAAATAGGAGACACCTCCCTACTTTTGAGTTTGAGGGATTATTAGTGGAGGTAGCATGGGGATGCACCATGACATGTGACAGATATATTCCACATATGATTATTACCTTGGGTAGGTATAATTTAACACAAGATCTCTATGTGATGGACCTACTAGACACAAATGTTATACTTGGGGTTCAATGACTTAGAACCTTAGGACCTATCAGCACAAATTACAAATCTATGGAGATGTCCTTCAATTCTGAAGAAGGAAAGAGGGTTACATTGAAATGGATGACAAACAATTATCCCATGGTGGTTTCAACAAAGTGCATGGAGGCTATATTTAGGCGGGAGGATGTGGCTTATACAGTAGAGTGTTTAGTTTCAGTGAAAATCACTTAGGAGGAGTTCCAACACTACTCACAAGACATGAAAAGGATACTTGGCAAGCATGAAAAGGTATTTGGGAAAATTCCTCTAAGTAAACCATCGGATGGGATTTTTGAACAAACCATAGAGCTAGAAGAATGGGCTAAATCGGTCATCACCACACCTTACCGACACCCAAAAAGGTTCAAGTATGAAATTGAAAAGGAAATCAAATATTTGTTGGACATGGGCCACATTAGGCCTATCTCAATCCCATTTGCATCTTCAGTTGTGTTGGTTAAGAATAAAGATGGCACCATGAGAATGTGCATTGACAGGGCACTAAACAAGCAAACAATTAAAAACGGGTATCACATTCACAGGATTGATGAGTTTCTTGATGAGATCCATGGTGCAATGTGATTTTCAAATATTTATATTCATTTAGGATACCATCAGATTCGAGTGAGGGAACAAGATATCCATAAAACATCCTTTAGGTGCCATTATGGCAATTATGATTTTTTAGTTATGCCTTTTGGGATAACTAACGCACCAACTACATTTCAGTATTGCATGAACCACATATTCAATAAACAATTGAGGAATTATCTCTTGGTTTTCTTTGATGATTTTTTAAACTATAGAGAAACTTGGGAGGATCATCTCAAGCATATGGATCAAATTTTGAGCATCATGGAGGAGCAATCCTTGTATGCCCATGCGTCTAAATGTGAGTTTGGGATGATAGAAGTATTATATTTGGGGAATATCATTGGAGAAAAGGGGGTACAGGTTCATGAGGAGAAGATACAAACCATATTGGATTGGCCAACACCCAGGAACATCATAGAGCTACAAGGATTTCTTGGTATTTTCACCTACTATAGGGTATTTGTTAAAGGGTTTTCAAAACTTTGTGTGACCTTGACTAATATAACGTGGAACGGTACGTTTAAGTGGATTGAAGTAGCCCAACAAACTTCTGAAAAAATTAAGAGAGTCATGAACACCTACTCACTTCTAGAATTACCATATTTTTCTCAACCATTCATGCTAGAGCGTGATGCATCAGGGGAAGGAATTGGGGCGGTCCTCATGTAGAAAATGCATTCTATTTCTTTTGAAAGAAGAAAACTAAGAGGATCTGAGTTAATATATACGATATATGATAAGGATATGCTAGCTATCATGCATGCACTAGCTAATTTTAGACAATACTTGGTGGGAGCCAAGTTTATAGTCAAAACAAATCATAATAGAGTCAAATACTTTTTGGAGAAAAAATACCTCAATGAAAGGAAACAAAAGTGGGTGAGAAAAATCCAAGCCTATGATTTTGACATAGAGTTTTTCAAAGGGAAGAATAATGTTGTAGTAGATGCATTTTCTAGGAGGACTACAACTTACGCTTTGTCAGAAATTTTGGTTGAATGGAAAGCACATCTACTAGTAGAGTACTCCAAAAACAAGTTTTCTTATGAGCTTATGGATGGAAAAATCTAGGATGAGTAGTTTCAGATCCTAGATGATCTTATATACTATAAGGAAAGGATTTATCTAGTACTATAATTCAAATTCAAGTAAAGGATGCTAAGAACATTTCATGATTCACCACTAGATTGGCATCAAGGGTTCCTCAAAACTTATAGAAAGATTATAGAAAGGTTTGCACGGAAGGGACTCAAAGAATATGTCATGAGCTATGATAGAGAATGCACAACTAGTCATCAGAAAAAGGTTGGGAATACCCATCCAACAAGCTTGTTGCAACTACTTCCCATTCCAACATACAAATGGGAAATTATATCTATGGATTTTATCAAAGGTTTTCCTAAAGTGCAGGGAAAGGATGGTATTTTTGTAGTTTTGTATCTCTTGACCAAGTTTTCACATTTCTTCACCATATCCATGGATTATAGCACATCTCACATAGAATAATTTTTCTTTAGAGAATTTTTTAGATTTCACAGGTTGCCAAAGAATGTTGTGAGTGGCAGGGATAGCAGGTTCATGAGCACATTCTGGCAGGAGCTATTCAGAATTTTTGGCACTGAATTGAATCCTAGAACAAGATACCACCCTCAAACTAATGGAAAAAAATAAATAGTTAATAAATGGGTAGAAGGATACCTCAGGAATTATGTCTCAGGACAATGGAGAGCATGGTTCAAATGGATTCATTTAGGGGAGTATTGTTATAACACCACCCATCATAGGTCCATTGGCATGACACCCTTCATGGAATTATATGGCTATGATTCACTCACCTTCATGGAGGTTTAACTTGGGGACAATGGGGATCCTATGGATAAGGATTGGTTCCAAGAAAGTCATGGAATTCTTAGGAAGCTTAAGGACCATTTGCAAAGGGCTCAAAAACAAAAATAAAATTAGGTAGATAAAATAGGGTAGAGCACAACTTTGAGGTGGGTGACTTGGTCTATTTGAGGTTACATCCATATCGTCGGAAATAAATCAAGAAAAATGGTGTCAAGAAACTCAAGCCTCATTTCTATGGTCCATATAAGGTGAGTAGAACAATTGGGTAGGTAGCATATGAGATTGAATTTCCATCAAAGAGAAAAATCCATAGTTTGTTCCACGTATCATGCTTGAAGAAGGCATTGGGTCAACAGGTAATAGTTACATAGAAGATACCACCACTTGATGAAGAGGGCCAATTGATTTTAATCCCTTAATATTTTTTGGAGGTTAGGGATAAAAGGTTGAGAAACATTAGTATCAAGGAGTATTTGATTAAATGGAAGAATTTTCCAATTGAGGATGCTTCTTGGGAAGGTGAACAGATTTTGTAGCACATGGATTCAAAATTTCTTATGGGAAAGGAATTTCAAGTAGGGGAGACTATAATATCTCCTTCCAAATGATCAATGACCTGGAGGAATTAGTATCCTAGTTGTTCCCCCTAGGATATAGTCTCACTAAAAAGGGGACTAAGTTGGCCAAATTATGTCATTGAAGATGCTAAAGTCAAATTATTAAAGTGACATTGGATAATGAGGAAATATAAGCTAATTGGATAATATGAGATAAGGGAAGAAAATAATTTATAAATCCAATTAATAATTTAATTGAGAAATAGATTACTGGAGTATAAAAGAGGAGGATGGCTCCTCACTTCCTCATTATTAATCATTTTCTATTTGCAAATTGAGCTCTGGCAACTTGAGTGTTTTGAGGGTTTTGACTAGACAAAGCCTAGATATCAACCCGGAGGTGAAACATCCCTCCTTTCTTGGGCCAGGATTGGCCAAGGTGGAGAAATATTCCACCCTCACCATTCTATCCAGTTAAAAATCATTTCAACTATCATTTGTGAAGAAGGGCACACCATTTAGGGGTTTTTACAGAGAGGGATGCATTGTCCAAGAGGAAGGAGTTCGATTTGGATTCTAGAGGTTGAATCTTGAGGAGATCAGGATTTGGAGGCATTTGACATACCTAGAGTGACCTTCCTTGACATTATTCAAGATTTTTTCTCTCCATATCTATTTATTCTCATATCTAGGCGTGTTTACTGAAGAGGGGCACACTTGGCCTTAGAGATATAGTTCTTTGGAGGTTGGATCTATAGCTACAACCAAGGAAATTTATAATATGTGTTAGCCATCCTTTTTTATTTAGTATGTCATCATTATTTTTGGGTTTGGAGGCCAGATATAGTGAAGCCAAATTTCCAAGGGAATTTCCAGCCAGAGAGGGGTGCAAATCAGCCAGAAGACTTAGCAGTTAGCAGAAAGGAAAGAGATTGATCTTATAGTTATTTTGTATGAAGCTAGTGGAGGATTGAAGGAAGGAAATATTCCTCTTATATTGTATATTGGAGGTTATATCAGCCACATCTTCCATTCTTCTATATCTATTTCCAGATCTTCTCTTCTCTTGTATTGAGGTCAACTTATATATTAAATAAAATATAGGTTTGAGTTTTATGGTTATTCTTGTTGTTGTTTCTTTGTATTTCATTGTTGTTTAAAGATCAACTGTCATTGAAAACTATTTGTGCAACAAAAATAAAAAATAAACCCAAAACACAATCTCAACAAGCTACAATCCAAATTGTTTGGAAAAACCCTTCAACTAGAAACATTGAAAAAATGAAAAAATTCCACATGGATCCACTAGGGGTTCTTACACCCTCTTCCTCCGAAAGTATTTCTTCTATGTCCTCTTTTTCTACCTTATCCTCTAGAAGAATCATGTGGTTTACTCTTCTCTTTTTTATTAAGGTACACGGTCTCGCTGGTTGAATGAGATGACTCCTTTCCAAAGGCTTTCTGACATTCTGCAACTTTCTCCACCAACATGTCAAATGTGATGAATTTCATTTCACCACTTGCTTGCAGAGATTCAAGGTAGTGATATTATGTAGGGTAGAGGGCCTTAATGAAGTTTATGAGAGGGAGGTATATCTTCTCCCCAGTGAAATCAAATTCATGCATTATGGATTTGATCTTAGAAGCTAAATCCATAGGGTCATCATTCTTCAACTCAAGGTTGAAGAACTTCACCATCACTTGTACTAGTTCCATTTCTGAGCATGTGTCATACAAGTTGTTTATTATATTCAAATTATGTAGGAGTCATAATTTAAGTAATATGATGAATCACCTCTTCACTTATTGTTGCAAAAATCACAACATGTTCTTTCAGGTCTTTGTCTTTCCATATGACACATTGTTTGTTTGATCTAGGAATGGTCCGTCTACTACCCCTCAACTTTTATTCTGATTTTTTTTCAGTAGCAGTTGATTCGAATTCTTCTTCATTGACAACTTCATAGATTTTGTTCCACAAGTCATTGAAGATCAAAGTGATTTTGATATTTATATACCATTCTCTATAGTTCTCCTTACCAATCAACACTACACTGATGATGGTAATAAGAGAATGCATCTTCTTCTATCTTCACTCATGTGTAGAAGAAAGAAACTTGTGAACTGATAGATGGAATTATATACCAATGGCGCAAAGATTACATAGGAAAATGAATAAACAATTGAAAAATTGAAGATACAACTTGTAAATGAGGTAAATATAATTAATAAAATGTTTAGATACCATTACTCAAGGATCAAATTCACATTGGGACATGAAGAGAATGTGGGTGTAAGATTACAAAATACAAATAAAACAATGTTGATGTACATAGTTTCTACTCTCATGGGAATTAATAAATACGAAGAAAAGAATGATGATTTATTAATCTATGATGGGGGTGTGAAGAGAATGAACTTCAGGAATGAGCATGGTGCTTCACGTCGGGTTCACCATTCAACATATAGACCAGGGTTCCCCATTCTCATGGATTCACCATTACAATCCTAATACTTAGTCCAAGCATCCATCATTCGACATACAAAATTTTGGACACTTGTGTTAGAAAAATAGGCGGGCTCGTTTCACCATAGACAATATAGAAATATTGTCACCCAACCATAGGCACAAAGGCCACCCTTGAGAACCTTAACCTTGACAAACATAATAATTTCGGAAGCAATCCAATAGCCAACCAAGGTAGTGAACCTTTCTCCAAGGCTAGCACACCAAGAAAGAATAACCAAAGATCAAGCAGAAAGTCCAAACCATAACTAAGAGAATGTCCAATCCAAAACCGAAATTCCAGTTGCAACTGTACCTACAGTTCCTATCCAAACTTGCACACTATTGGTCTTATGTAGTTGTGAGAGTGAGAGTAACAAATGATCTCTAGTGCCCTCTATTTATACTTCTCTATATCACTTGACTGGACCAACTTCTCTTTCTGGAGACTAATAACTCAATATTAAATATTCTCATGAGCCGACTTGTCTCCTAGGGTTATTATCCAATGTTTTAGGATTTCTCTTGCTTCCCAGAATATTCCAGTCTCATCAAAGGTTACACGTGAGGGTTAATACCTCCTGCAACTACCATAATATCAACACTCCATCCTAGTTAGGGAGGTATTAAAGGTAATGGTCTTGAGTACTATTATCACACAATCTATACTTTCCCAAGCCAAAAGGAAAGTAGGCCTAGATTGACATAACACAGAGGTAACCCTATCAGTGTCACCCCAATAGGGTACCTCTTTCTCTTTAGGAGGAGGAAAACCTCACTCCAATGGAGATGTCCCAAGACTTAGTTGGTTGATGAAGGAGGATAATACAAGGTAATACCACCCCTCTCTCTAGGTCACTCAAATTGATGAAGTTTGTTGAGTCTCCATTTTGACACCTTTATTACACTATATTACCCTCTAGCTGACCCTATTTTACGTATGATATGTACATATAATTGATTGTTTACTCCACAAATACACTCAATGACCTTGTCCATATGCATAGAGAGGTAACCCGTGATTAAGGCATGATTTGTTTAGTTTTTCTTAAGAAACATTGATCTGGTACTATCTAGGTGCCTAATCTAGTACCATCATGATATTTTCTATTCAGGTACCAAGTTGTGCACCTAATCCAGTACTCATGGCTACGACTGTGCTAATCCGATACTAAAACCATATCTATAGGATTTTGGTACCATCGTTTCAGTAATAGAGTTTCACATCGATTTCTGGGCAGATAACGCTGAATATAAAAATTTGGGGACATGGGTTTCATCTAGAACTGTGTTTTCATGCAGATACATGGGTCAAAATCTCCATATATCACACGTGTGGACCTCCATCTCAGGGGGAACGATTCATCCTAAATATTTGCCAATTTTCCAGAAATTCTAAGATCATGCCCAGATTCATGGGAAATGCATTTCCTTCATTATTTAAATGGTTGTACTCAACCTCCATTGATGGAAAATGGTTTTTATTTGGATTGGATTTTCTAGATCCAAATTTGTAATGTAAAAATCATATAAATTGAGTGATGGCTCTAAGCCAAAGGAGAGGAATTAGTATGTTGTAAATTGGATTTCTGAACCAACTCTTTTTGTAAATTTATTTGTTGAAGATGAATGGAACTTTGAATTCAATGATCCTTTGTGTCTCCTAGTATTTATCATCTACTGATCTAAAAGCTTTCATGTTGGCATTGGCAAGGGCCACTGATCCAACTTGGTAAGCTCATTATAAATTATTATTATAGATTTATATTTCTTGTACTAGTTGTTTTGATTTCATTTTTGATTTCACTATTAGAATTCATTGCAAAGTGTGGTAGTAAAGGAACAGTTGGGAGTCCATCATTCACATTACATAAGCCATCAAATGGAACATCTCATTAAAACTTATGTTTCCTATGTAGAAACGAAGTGATTTTCCGGAATTGCAAGATTGTAAGATTGTACTAAATTTTTGTTTGTGATACATCAATTGATTTTGAAGAATGTGCATAATTAGATAAGAATTTATTGCAAGTTTGAAGTGAATTGTTACAGGAAAGGAGATCATACTTCATCTCTCACCTTCATGCACCATATAATGAAGTCTCTCAATCATATTGACTGTTTCTTTTCTTAAATAAGGTTTGATTGAATAGAATATAATTGGGATTGATTTATGTTTAAGAGTGGCTAAAGTTGATTTTTGATTATTGTTTTCGATTGCTATAGGAAACAAGATCTTAAGTTCATCTCTCCATTTCATAAGCCTGGAATGAACAGACTTGTCACCTAAGAAATAACTCTTTGATTGATTTTTTTCTTGAGAAGTTTTGTTATCAATTTTCTCTTCTAAGTTTGAAGTTGTGTGAAGCATTTGGATATTCTAAAATAGAGTGTTATGTGTTTCTTGATTGAGCTATACTAATCAGACATAGGAACCTATCTGTTATCGACGCATATAGTGCATCAACCCTACTGATTACGATTCTCGGATGATAATTTATGTTTGGTAATATATTATGCAAATAATTGCATCAACAAAGTCACTTGGAATGGTTAAGTCAATGGGGTTAAGGGGAAATAAGGTGAATGATACCTTCCCTTTACCAAATAAAAAACAAATGTTAACTGATGATATCAATGCTTTCATTCAGTGACTTCAATATAAAATTCTACTACCAAACAAGCTTATGCATAAAAGATAGATGTGTAGAAATAGTAATAAATCTAGAAATTGTAACTTATAAGGATAATGTAATAAAGTATAAATACCTTGCAATGATAGTACTTTTACCACTTACAATTTCTAAATTAATATAATCCAAGTAATTATTTTATAAGGGTTGTAAAAGTATTCATAACAATAGAAAATTAACAATTATGACAGTAGTAAACAACTTCAAAAAGTACCTTGATAAGAAAATTTAGTGGACATTTTTAGCATTTATTGATTGTGGATTGACTAATACAAATTTTTGGTGGCTTATCAATCAGAAAATGAAACTAAGAGTCTATAAAAAGTGACTATAACAACAGTAAAACAAGAGTGATGCCAATTGCAAGAAACCTTCAAAAATGCACTTTTTGAAAAGAAATTAAGGCACACTTTAACTCCAATTGATAGTACTTTGCTTCATCCAATTTTCTGGGTTGGTTTAGTTAAATTATAATATAAATCAGATGTTATATAGTGGTTGTATAAGTGTTATAAACAACAATAAGTTAGTACCTTAAAACTAGGTTAGTAGGTTAGGTTAAGATGGTAGAGATAGCAAGTGAAGTTGAGTGTAGTCTTGTCAAGGAAAAGGAGAAGAGGACTAGTTCCTTCAAGGGTAATGGAGTCAAGGTGGAAAGATTATTCTAAGGCTGCAAATCAATTGATGATGATGCACAAAATTCTGAGAGGGAAAATGCATAGGATAAGTAGTAACATAAGTCTCCCTATGCATTGAACTCAAGAGACAAGATGCTAGGGTGTCGGAAATTCTAGGCCCTAGCACCTTTCTCTCCTTAGGATTCTTATGGAGTAAACTTTATGCAACAATAACTAAGTCAAAATCCATAGAGTGCTAGAAATTGAGGGCTCTAGGGTTTCACTAGTTACTAGATCAATTCAATGAAAATCTTGGAAAATAAAAAGTAATAAAGTAGCAATTTAAGTCTCTTATTTCAAGCATTAAGTACACCATGCAATTTCATAATATTGTATGAGAAAATAAAACCATACAATAAACCATTCAATATATGAAAAAAATGCAGATTTTACTTACTTGCACCAAGGATAATCATGAGAATACCATGCAATATCACCACAAGACTTCCAAGATTGATCCAAGTTGCAAAAAATAGCCTCAAAGAAGAATGGTGCCTCAAACTTTTAGCCAATAACCCTCACTAGGGCTCAAATTTCATACCTCTTGTCTTAAATGACAAGTTGTGATGTTTAAAATGAGAGTACTTTATGCTTATTTATACAAAATTTTGACCTTTAATTAATTTTAGTCCAAAAATAAGGCCGACTTGGCCAATTTACAATAAAATTCAATTTTTACCTAATAAAAATTAATTTTCATCTAAAGACACCTCTAAGGGTGATGCCATTCCCTTCTAGGGTGACGTTGAGGCTCATAAGTGAAATGTTGAGCTAGAAAAGTGGGGTGTTTGGCCTCCATAGGCACGAAATGATTCCCACACATGCCAACATTCTCATAAATGCCTCCAAAATGAAACCCTAGCTCTAGATGACATCTAGGGATATGATGGTGATGTCTATGGACCTCAAGAGATAAAATCCATGTGGAAGAGTAAGGTACCTCTGGGTCTAGGTCTGTCAGGGTGCCTCCAAAGGAAACATCCTTCTTTTTCCTGGTGCAAGTATTCAATTTCTTATTACCCCTGGTTGGGGTTGCAACATCCATCTATGAGATTTAAGCCCCCCATGAAGGTCTGAGCTAATCACTCCCTCATGTGTACCTGTCCACCAAGAAAGTTCCTGCAACAACAACAAGTATGCTCTCTAGGGGTTCAAAAGTCATGAGGATCATAGCATGTAAATCACATCTAATAATTAAATTACCCAAAGCTGTGCATAGAATCCCCCTTAACCCATACAAATTATCAAAGACGTTATGCAATTTGACAAGTTAGGTTAGGTAGGTTAGGAGAAGGTCTCAGAGCATCCTATTGGGCTAACCTCTCTTAAGTTTGGGGTGTTTCCCAGGTGGTATCTATTCCAAGTCATGTAAGTGTATGAGGTGACATGGGGTAAGTATTTGGGCATGGTGTGCATGTAATAAAATGGAAATGTAAATTCTTACCTATGGGTGCCTTTGTAGAAGGCGATTTTCACCTTGTCATAAATGCTATTGTTTCCTAGCCCATTCATTTCCTTTTAATCTTAATTTTATTTATTTTGATTTTTTTCTCTTGTGCTTCAAGGGAATAGTTGAGGGACACTGTCCTAGCTTGATGACCAGAAGTAATAGCGTTATCCATAAACATTTCACGGAAATGAGAAGGTTGTCTCGTGATGAGACCCCCTTTCTCTTGGCTATGCTACCAAGAGACACTAACTTGGTTTGGTGACTAGATAGGTGGTAATGTCATACTGCTACATTCACATCATCATAATACGTCGGCTCGTGATGAGACCTCATATCCATCAACTAGTACCTTAAGTGTTTATGTATCTTATGGGTCCCCTTTTCTTACTGAGAATACTTTCACTGCTTTCTCGAGGATACCCGGGTGAAGAATATCAAAGGTTTCAACATTGTATTTTAACTCTTTCCATCTACTTTTACCCTCTGGGCCTTTAGCCCCTTCTTCCTACGAGGTAAGGTACAAACCTTCCTAGTGTATCCAATCCCAATGCCCAAATAAGGATAGGGGATATGAGAGGAATTAAGAGGGAAAGTCATAAGTATGGAGGGAACAGATGATGAATTTTCATAGATCCACCTAGTGGCATACCACCCTAAAGGGAAATCAACTTACTAGGGCACCATGCCACCTTTCCAGGTATGAATGAGGAAAATAACATAATTTCCAAGAAAACGTCATAAAATGAAGAAGGATTCAAAACAACATATTCAAGTTCTTCAAAAATCAAAGTGATACATACTATGATACCCAGACTCATTACCTCATGGAGCAATACTCACTGCTACTTCAGGACTAGGATGGTGGGATGGATAATGTTGGTGGTGATAAATGGACTACATTGAAGAAAAGAGGGGCCCTCCAAGACCATGCTAAAGTTGTTTGAATCTCGATACTCCATGTATAGGATATTTTGGCCTCGATACATGATATCCTTTCCTCGAGATGTGATCTCCTTAGTTATCCCTAGTCTAGGGGATAACAAGCACAAACAAACCATTCAACCAATAACATCATCATAGCCACACAGGCTATCTCATTATCACATAGATCAAATTGTGAGAAACATCATCACTATCAGGGTCATATGATAACATCAGCTACATCATCTCTTGAATCCATACTTCATTTGAGTAATTGGGCATGATGCTAAATAAGCGACTTACTCTACAGAGTGATACAAGAAATATTATTCTAATATGGACATATGTCTTAAAAGAATAATTGTTCCAATAGATGTTGTAAGCCATGCCATGGGATACAAGGACCATTCTTCTAATCTGGACATACGTCCTATAAGAATGACTTTCCTAGAACATTTTCTCTTGGAGAATGTTTGTCCACCAGCACATTGACTATCAATCTAGATGGAAATCAACTCCAACACTAGTGGTAGTCTCCATGGCACTCGGATAGTAGCATATTTTTGCTATAATTCCATCCAATAGAGCACAAGTATGTCTATCCATAGTATTATACAACTACTATCTAGTGGTACACAACCACTCCTAGTAGCACACTATTACTAACCAGTGACACACAATGACTACCAGTGGATCAAATCCACCACAATAACATACAACGATTGTCCAAAGATATACATTCTCTGCAACAATAATATCATCTAATATCAACCTACATAAACAATACCATGATACAAATTGANATATATGATAAGGATATGCTAGCTATCATGCATGCACTAGCTAATTTTAGACAATACTTGGTGGGAGCCAAGTTTATAGTCAAAACAAATCATAATAGAGTCAAATACTTTTTGGAGAAAAAATACCTCAATGAAAGGAAACAAAAGTGGGTGAGAAAAATCCAAGCCTATGATTTTGACATAGAGTTTTTCAAAGGGAAGAATAATGTTGTAGTAGATGCATTTTCTAGGAGGACTACAACTTACGCTTTGTCAGAAATTTTGGTTGAATGGAAAGCACATCTACTAGTAGAGTACTCCAAAAACAAGTTTTCTTATGAGCTTATGGATGGAAAAATCTAGGATGAGTAGTTTCAGATCCTAGATGATCTTATATACTATAAGGAAAGGATTTATCTAGTACTATAATTCAAATTCAAGTAAAGGATGCTAAGAACATTTCATGATTCACCACTAGATTGGCATCAAGGGTTCCTCAAAACTTATAGAAAGATTATAGAAAGGTTTGCACGGAAGGGACTCAAAGAATATGTCATGAGCTATGATAGAGAATGCACAACTAGTCATCAGAAAAAGGTTGGGAATACCCATCCAACAAGCTTGTTGCAACTACTTCCCATTCCAACATACAAATGGGAAATTATATCTATGGATTTTATCAAAGGTTTTCCTAAAGTGCAGGGAAAGGATGGTATTTTTGTAGTTTTGTATCTCTTGACCAAGTTTTCACATTTCTTCACCATATCCATGGATTATAGCACATCTCACATAGAATAATTTTTCTTTAGAGAATTTTTTAGATTTCACAGGTTGCCAAAGAATGTTGTGAGTGGCAGGGATAGCAGGTTCATGAGCACATTCTGGCAGGAGCTATTCAGAATTTTTGGCACTGAATTGAATCCTAGAACAAGATACCACCCTCAAACTAATGGAAAAAAATAAATAGTTAATAAATGGGTAGAAGGATACCTCAGGAATTATGTCTCAGGACAATGGAGAGCATGGTTCAAATGGATTCATTTAGGGGAGTATTGTTATAACACCACCCATCATAGGTCCATTGGCATGACACCCTTCATGGAATTATATGGCTATGATTCACTCACCTTCATGGAGGTTTAACTTGGGGACAATGGGGATCCTATGGATAAGGATTGGTTCCAAGAAAGTCATGGAATTCTTAGGAAGCTTAAGGACCATTTGCAAAGGGCTCAAAAACAAAAATAAAATTAGGTAGATAAAATAGGGTAGAGCACAACTTTGAGGTGGGTGACTTGGTCTATTTGAGGTTACATCCATATCGTCGGAAATAAATCAAGAAAAATGGTGTCAAGAAACTCAAGCCTCATTTCTATGGTCCATATAAGGTGAGTAGAACAATTGGGTAGGTAGCATATGAGATTGAATTTCCATCAAAGAGAAAAATCCATAGTTTGTTCCACGTATCATGCTTGAAGAAGGCATTGGGTCAACAGGTAATAGTTACATAGAAGATACCACCACTTGATGAAGAGGGCCAATTGATTTTAATCCCTTAATATTTTTTGGAGGTTAGGGATAAAAGGTTGAGAAACATTAGTATCAAGGAGTATTTGATTAAATGGAAGAATTTTCCAATTGAGGATGCTTCTTGGGAAGGTGAACAGATTTTGTAGCACATGGATTCAAAATTTCTTATGGGAAAGGAATTTCAAGTAGGGGAGACTATAATATCTCCTTCCAAATGATCAATGACCTGGAGGAATTAGTATCCTAGTTGTTCCCCCTAGGATATAGTCTCACTAAAAAGGGGACTAAGTTGGCCAAATTATGTCATTGAAGATGCTAAAGTCAAATTATTAAAGTGACATTGGATAATGAGGAAATATAAGCTAATTGGATAATATGAGATAAGGGAAGAAAATAATTTATAAATCCAATTAATAATTTAATTGAGAAATAGATTACTGGAGTATAAAAGAGGAGGATGGCTCCTCACTTCCTCATTATTAATCATTTTCTATTTGCAAATTGAGCTCTGGCAACTTGAGTGTTTTGAGGGTTTTGACTAGACAAAGCCTAGATATCAACCCGGAGGTGAAACATCCCTCCTTTCTTGGGCCAGGATTGGCCAAGGTGGAGAAATATTCCACCCTCACCATTCTATCCAGTTAAAAATCATTTCAACTATCATTTGTGAAGAAGGGCACACCATTTAGGGGTTTTTACAGAGAGGGATGCATTGTCCAAGAGGAAGGAGTTCGATTTGGATTCTAGAGGTTGAATCTTGAGGAGATCAGGATTTGGAGGCATTTGACATACCTAGAGTGACCTTCCTTGACATTATTCAAGATTTTTTCTCTCCATATCTATTTATTCTCATATCTAGGCGTGTTTACTGAAGAGGGGCACACTTGGCCTTAGAGATATAGTTCTTTGGAGGTTGGATCTATAGCTACAACCAAGGAAATTTATAATATGTGTTAGCCATCCTTTTTTATTTAGTATGTCATCATTATTTTTGGGTTTGGAGGCCAGATATAGTGAAGCCAAATTTCCAAGGGAATTTCCAGCCAGAGAGGGGTGCAAATCAGCCAGAAGACTTAGCAGTTAGCAGAAAGGAAAGAGATTGATCTTATAGTTATTTTGTATGAAGCTAGTGGAGGATTGAAGGAAGGAAATATTCCTCTTATATTGTATATTGGAGGTTATATCAGCCACATCTTCCATTCTTCTATATCTATTTCCAGATCTTCTCTTCTCTTGTATTGAGGTCAACTTATATATTAAATAAAATATAGGTTTGAGTTTTATGGTTATTCTTGTTGTTGTTTCTTTGTATTTCATTGTTGTTTAAAGATCAACTGTCATTGAAAACTATTTGTGCAACAAAAATAAAAAATAAACCCAAAACACAATCTCAACAAGCTACAATCCAAATTGTTTGGAAAAACCCTTCAACTAGAAACATTGAAAAAATGAAAAAATTCCACATGGATCCACTAGGGGTTCTTACACCCTCTTCCTCCGAAAGTATTTCTTCTATGTCCTCTTTTTCTACCTTATCCTCTAGAAGAATCATGTGGTTTACTCTTCTCTTTTTTATTAAGGTACACGGTCTCGCTGGTTGAATGAGATGACTCCTTTCCAAAGGCTTTCTGACATTCTGCAACTTTCTCCACCAACATGTCAAATGTGATGAATTTCATTTCACCACTTGCTTGCAGAGATTCAAGGTAGTGATATTATGTAGGGTAGAGGGCCTTAATGAAGTTTATGAGAGGGAGGTATATCTTCTCCCCAGTGAAATCAAATTCATGCATTATGGATTTGATCTTAGAAGCTAAATCCATAGGGTCATCATTCTTCAACTCAAGGTTGAAGAACTTCACCATCACTTGTACTAGTTCCATTTCTGAGCATGTGTCATACAAGTTGTTTATTATATTCAAATTATGTAGGAGTCATAATTTAAGTAATATGATGAATCACCTCTTCACTTATTGTTGCAAAAATCACAACATGTTCTTTCAGGTCTTTGTCTTTCCATATGACACATTGTTTGTTTGATCTAGGAATGGTCCGTCTACTACCCCTCAACTTTTATTCTGATTTTTTTTCAGTAGCAGTTGATTCGAATTCTTCTTCATTGACAACTTCATAGATTTTGTTCCACAAGTCATTGAAGATCAAAGTGATTTTGATATTTATATACCATTCTCTATAGTTCTCCTTACCAATCAACACTACACTGATGATGGTAATAAGAGAATGCATCTTCTTCTATCTTCACTCATGTGTAGAAGAAAGAAACTTGTGAACTGATAGATGGAATTATATACCAATGGCGCAAAGATTACATAGGAAAATGAATAAACAATTGAAAAATTGAAGATACAACTTGTAAATGAGGTAAATATAATTAATAAAATGTTTAGATACCATTACTCAAGGATCAAATTCACATTGGGACATGAAGAGAATGTGGGTGTAAGATTACAAAATACAAATAAAACAATGTTGATGTACATAGTTTCTACTCTCATGGGAATTAATAAATACGAAGAAAAGAATGATGATTTATTAATCTATGATGGGGGTGTGAAGAGAATGAACTTCAGGAATGAGCATGGTGCTTCACGTCGGGTTCACCATTCAACATATAGACCAGGGTTCCCCATTCTCATGGATTCACCATTACAATCCTAATACTTAGTCCAAGCATCCATCATTCGACATACAAAATTTTGGACACTTGTGTTAGAAAAATAGGCGGGCTCGTTTCACCATAGACAATATAGAAATATTGTCACCCAACCATAGGCACAAAGGCCACCCTTGAGAACCTTAACCTTGACAAACATAATAATTTCGGAAGCAATCCAATAGCCAACCAAGGTAGTGAACCTTTCTCCAAGGCTAGCACACCAAGAAAGAATAACCAAAGATCAAGCAGAAAGTCCAAACCATAACTAAGAGAATGTCCAATCCAAAACCGAAATTCCAGTTGCAACTGTACCTACAGTTCCTATCCAAACTTGCACACTATTGGTCTTATGTAGTTGTGAGAGTGAGAGTAACAAATGATCTCTAGTGCCCTCTATTTATACTTCTCTATATCACTTGACTGGACCAACTTCTCTTTCTGGAGACTAATAACTCAATATTAAATATTCTCATGAGCCGACTTGTCTCCTAGGGTTATTATCCAATGTTTTAGGATTTCTCTTGCTTCCCAGAATATTCCAGTCTCATCAAAGGTTACACGTGAGGGTTAATACCTCCTGCAACTACCATAATATCAACACTCCATCCTAGTTAGGGAGGTATTAAAGGTAATGGTCTTGAGTACTATTATCACACAATCTATACTTTCCCAAGCCAAAAGGAAAGTAGGCCTAGATTGACATAACACAGAGGTAACCCTATCAGTGTCACCCCAATAGGGTACCTCTTTCTCTTTAGGAGGAGGAAAACCTCACTCCAATGGAGATGTCCCAAGACTTAGTTGGTTGATGAAGGAGGATAATACAAGGTAATACCACCCCTCTCTCTAGGTCACTCAAATTGATGAAGTTTGTTGAGTCTCCATTTTGACACCTTTATTACACTATATTACCCTCTAGCTGACCCTATTTTACGTATGATATGTACATATAATTGATTGTTTACTCCACAAATACACTCAATGACCTTGTCCATATGCATAGAGAGGTAACCCGTGATTAAGGCATGATTTGTTTAGTTTTTCTTAAGAAACATTGATCTGGTACTATCTAGGTGCCTAATCTAGTACCATCATGATATTTTCTATTCAGGTACCAAGTTGTGCACCTAATCCAGTACTCATGGCTACGACTGTGCTAATCCGATACTAAAACCATATCTATAGGATTTTGGTACCATCGTTTCAGTAATAGAGTTTCACATCGATTTCTGGGCAGATAACGCTGAATATAAAAATTTGGGGACATGGGTTTCATCTAGAACTGTGTTTTCATGCAGATACATGGGTCAAAATCTCCATATATCACACGTGTGGACCTCCATCTCAGGGGGAACGATTCATCCTAAATATTTGCCAATTTTCCAGAAATTCTAAGATCATGCCCAGATTCATGGGAAATGCATTTCCTTCATTATTTAAATGGTTGTACTCAACCTCCATTGATGGAAAATGGTTTTTATTTGGATTGGATTTTCTAGATCCAAATTTGTAATGTAAAAATCATATAAATTGAGTGATGGCTCTAAGCCAAAGGAGAGGAATTAGTATGTTGTAAATTGGATTTCTGAACCAACTCTTTTTGTAAATTTATTTGTTGAAGATGAATGGAACTTTGAATTCAATGATCCTTTGTGTCTCCTAGTATTTATCATCTACTGATCTAAAAGCTTTCATGTTGGCATTGGCAAGGGCCACTGATCCAACTTGGTAAGCTCATTATAAATTATTATTATAGATTTATATTTCTTGTACTAGTTGTTTTGATTTCATTTTTGATTTCACTATTAGAATTCATTGCAAAGTGTGGTAGTAAAGGAACAGTTGGGAGTCCATCATTCACATTACATAAGCCATCAAATGGAACATCTCATTAAAACTTATGTTTCCTATGTAGAAACGAAGTGATTTTCCGGAATTGCAAGATTGTAAGATTGTACTAAATTTTTGTTTGTGATACATCAATTGATTTTGAAGAATGTGCATAATTAGATAAGAATTTATTGCAAGTTTGAAGTGAATTGTTACAGGAAAGGAGATCATACTTCATCTCTCACCTTCATGCACCATATAATGAAGTCTCTCAATCATATTGACTGTTTCTTTTCTTAAATAAGGTTTGATTGAATAGAATATAATTGGGATTGATTTATGTTTAAGAGTGGCTAAAGTTGATTTTTGATTATTGTTTTCGATTGCTATAGGAAACAAGATCTTAAGTTCATCTCTCCATTTCATAAGCCTGGAATGAACAGACTTGTCACCTAAGAAATAACTCTTTGATTGATTTTTTTCTTGAGAAGTTTTGTTATCAATTTTCTCTTCTAAGTTTGAAGTTGTGTGAAGCATTTGGATATTCTAAAATAGAGTGTTATGTGTTTCTTGATTGAGCTATACTAATCAGACATAGGAACCTATCTGTTATCGACGCATATAGTGCATCAACCCTACTGATTACGATTCTCGGATGATAATTTATGTTTGGTAATATATTATGCAAATAATTGCATCAACAAAGTCACTTGGAATGGTTAAGTCAATGGGGTTAAGGGGAAATAAGGTGAATGATACCTTCCCTTTACCAAATAAAAAACAAATGTTAACTGATGATATCAATGCTTTCATTCAGTGACTTCAATATAAAATTCTACTACCAAACAAGCTTATGCATAAAAGATAGATGTGTAGAAATAGTAATAAATCTAGAAATTGTAACTTATAAGGATAATGTAATAAAGTATAAATACCTTGCAATGATAGTACTTTTACCACTTACAATTTCTAAATTAATATAATCCAAGTAATTATTTTATAAGGGTTGTAAAAGTATTCATAACAATAGAAAATTAACAATTATGACAGTAGTAAACAACTTCAAAAAGTACCTTGATAAGAAAATTTAGTGGACATTTTTAGCATTTATTGATTGTGGATTGACTAATACAAATTTTTGGTGGCTTATCAATCAGAAAATGAAACTAAGAGTCTATAAAAAGTGACTATAACAACAGTAAAACAAGAGTGATGCCAATTGCAAGAAACCTTCAAAAATGCACTTTTTGAAAAGAAATTAAGGCACACTTTAACTCCAATTGATAGTACTTTGCTTCATCCAATTTTCTGGGTTGGTTTAGTTAAATTATAATATAAATCAGATGTTATATAGTGGTTGTATAAGTGTTATAAACAACAATAAGTTAGTACCTTAAAACTAGGTTAGTAGGTTAGGTTAAGATGGTAGAGATAGCAAGTGAAGTTGAGTGTAGTCTTGTCAAGGAAAAGGAGAAGAGGACTAGTTCCTTCAAGGGTAATGGAGTCAAGGTGGAAAGATTATTCTAAGGCTGCAAATCAATTGATGATGATGCACAAAATTCTGAGAGGGAAAATGCATAGGATAAGTAGTAACATAAGTCTCCCTATGCATTGAACTCAAGAGACAAGATGCTAGGGTGTCGGAAATTCTAGGCCCTAGCACCTTTCTCTCCTTAGGATTCTTATGGAGTAAACTTTATGCAACAATAACTAAGTCAAAATCCATAGAGTGCTAGAAATTGAGGGCTCTAGGGTTTCACTAGTTACTAGATCAATTCAATGAAAATCTTGGAAAATAAAAAGTAATAAAGTAGCAATTTAAGTCTCTTATTTCAAGCATTAAGTACACCATGCAATTTCATAATATTGTATGAGAAAATAAAACCATACAATAAACCATTCAATATATGAAAAAAATGCAGATTTTACTTACTTGCACCAAGGATAATCATGAGAATACCATGCAATATCACCACAAGACTTCCAAGATTGATCCAAGTTGCAAAAAATAGCCTCAAAGAAGAATGGTGCCTCAAACTTTTAGCCAATAACCCTCACTAGGGCTCAAATTTCATACCTCTTGTCTTAAATGACAAGTTGTGATGTTTAAAATGAGAGTACTTTATGCTTATTTATACAAAATTTTGACCTTTAATTAATTTTAGTCCAAAAATAAGGCCGACTTGGCCAATTTACAATAAAATTCAATTTTTACCTAATAAAAATTAATTTTCATCTAAAGACACCTCTAAGGGTGATGCCATTCCCTTCTAGGGTGACGTTGAGGCTCATAAGTGAAATGTTGAGCTAGAAAAGTGGGGTGTTTGGCCTCCATAGGCACGAAATGATTCCCACACATGCCAACATTCTCATAAATGCCTCCAAAATGAAACCCTAGCTCTAGATGACATCTAGGGATATGATGGTGATGTCTATGGACCTCAAGAGATAAAATCCATGTGGAAGAGTAAGGTACCTCTGGGTCTAGGTCTGTCAGGGTGCCTCCAAAGGAAACATCCTTCTTTTTCCTGGTGCAAGTATTCAATTTCTTATTACCCCTGGTTGGGGTTGCAACATCCATCTATGAGATTTAAGCCCCCCATGAAGGTCTGAGCTAATCACTCCCTCATGTGTACCTGTCCACCAAGAAAGTTCCTGCAACAACAACAAGTATGCTCTCTAGGGGTTCAAAAGTCATGAGGATCATAGCATGTAAATCACATCTAATAATTAAATTACCCAAAGCTGTGCATAGAATCCCCCTTAACCCATACAAATTATCAAAGACGTTATGCAATTTGACAAGTTAGGTTAGGTAGGTTAGGAGAAGGTCTCAGAGCATCCTATTGGGCTAACCTCTCTTAAGTTTGGGGTGTTTCCCAGGTGGTATCTATTCCAAGTCATGTAAGTGTATGAGGTGACATGGGGTAAGTATTTGGGCATGGTGTGCATGTAATAAAATGGAAATGTAAATTCTTACCTATGGGTGCCTTTGTAGAAGGAAATTTTCACCTTGTCATAAATGCTATTGTTTCCTATCCCATTCATTTCCTTTTAATCTTAATTTTATTTATTTTGATTTTTTTCTCTTGTGCTTCAAGGGAATAGTTGAGGGACACTGTCCTATCTTGATGACCAGAAGTGATAGCGTTATCCATAAACATTTCACAGAAATGAGAAGGTTGTCCCGTGATGAGACCCCCTTTCTCTTGGCTATGCTACCAAGAGCCACTAACTTGGTTTGGTGACTAGATAGGTGGTAATGTCATACTGCTACATTCACATCATCATAATAGGTCGGCTCGTGATGAGACCTCATATCCATCAACTAGTACCTTAAGTGTTTATGTATCTTATGGGTCCCCTTTTCTTACTGAGAATACTTTCACTGCTTTCTCGAGGATACCCGGGCGAAGAATATCAAAGGTTTCAACATTGTATTTTAACTCTTTCCATCTACTTTTACCCTCTGGGCCTTTAGCCCCTTCTTCCTACAAGGTAAGGTACAAACCTTCCTAGTGTATCCAATCCCAATGCCCAAATAAGGATAGGGGATATGAGAGGAATTAAGAGGGAAAGTCATAAGTATGGAGGGAACAGATGATGAATTTTCATAGATCCACCTAGTGGCATACCACCCTAAAGGGAAATCAACTTACTAGGGCACCATGCCACCTTTCCAGGTATGAATGAGGAAAATAACATAATTTCCAAGAAAACGTCATAAAATGAAGAAGGATTCAAAACAACATATTCAAGTTCTTCAAAAATCAAAGTGATACATACTATGATACCCAGACTCATTACCTCATGGAGCAATACTCACTGCTACTTCAGGACTAGGATGGTGGGATGGATAATGTTGGTGGTGATAAATGGACTACATTGAAGAAAAGAGGGGCCCTCCAAGACCATGCTAAAGTTGTTTGAATCTCGATACTCCATGTATAGGATATTTTGGCCTCGATACATGATATCCTTTCCTCGAGATGTGATCTCCTTAGTTATCCCTAGTCTAGGGGATAACAAGCACAAACAAACCATTCAACCAATAACATCATCATAGCCACACAGGCTATCTCATTATCACATAGATCAAATTGTGAGAAACATCATCACTATCAGGGTCATATGATAACATCAGCTACATCATCTCTTGAATCCATACTTCATTTGAGTAATTGGGCATGATGCTAAATAAGCGACTTACTCTACAGAGTGATACAAGAAATATTATTCTAATATGGACATATGTCTTAAAAGAATAATTGTTCCAATAGATGTTGTAAGCCATGCCATGGGATACAAGGACCATTCTTCTAATCTGGACATACGTCCTATAAGAATGACTTTCCTAGAACATTTTCTCTTGGAGAATGTTTGTCCACCAGCACATTGACTATCAATCTAGATGGAAATCAACTCCAACACTAGTGGTAGTCTCCATGGCACTCGGATAGTAGCATATTTTTGCTATAATTCCATCCAATAGAGCACAAGTATGTCTATCCATAGTATTATACAACTACTATCTAGTGGTACACAACCACTCCTAGTAGCACACTATTACTAACCAGTGACACACAATGACTACCAGTGGATCAAATCCACCACAATAACATACAACGATTGTCCAAAGATATACATTCTCTGCAACAATAATATCATCTAATATCAACCTACATAAACAATACCATGATACAAATTGA
>JZKD02S0501186.1:155570-180968 GCA_000966675.3 Picea glauca | reverse complement strand
AAGCTTAAATACTAATTTGTTTTCTTGAAGTCACTTTGACAGAAATTGGGAGAAGCATATAGTGCACAACAACAACAGGTAAAAACATCTTTTCTTTTGCTGCGTTCGTACTTCTTTCTCCATGATTATGTTTTTCGAAATTCTCACAAGTTTTCATGAAGGAATTGGTACTAAGCTTTTTCAGGTTTACATCGACTCACATCTCATGACGAAGTGATTTTCAAGAATCACAAACTCTTTCCATGAAACATGCCTTATTGGACACTTTGAGGGAGTTGATCTTCATACATCTCATGACGTTTGCAGTTACACAAGAAACCATTCATAAACCCATTTGCATCATGAATACTCTCATTTCTCCTTCCAAGTTTATTCGTCATCCATGCTGGAGTCCACTATTTCATTTCCTTATCGGTCCTGGATTCACACATGCCTATCTTTCTGAGTCACATACAATTCTTTCCTATTTTCCATTCATTTTTCCTTGCAAATAAAACCATTTAGTTCCCTTTTTGACAACTACATTACCCTCCTTTCTTTTTCATACACACTATTGCTACCAAGGCCTTTTCATCTATAGTCCTACCAATCATTTTGTAAAAACTCGCGTTGACTGATGTGGGATTCCTTAAGGCCCACATTTCAACAAGCCTTGCCCCATCGACCTCAACACCTTATCTGGGATATAGACTAGAGTCCATTTGAGTACCTAGAGGCTTGCATGCCTTAATGGAAAGTTCTCTCGCTAAAAATCATGGGAATACATCATTGTCCCTTGATCGTCAGATCTTGCAAGTGGCTCGACATCAACACATCTATTCACACTTTATAATATGTACTCAGGTACCTTGGCACTCATTGACATCAATGGTGATTTTGCCTCGCATTGGTTAATGGCATTCATCAATGGTCGATAATCCAATGACTTCTCTTCATGCTCGACATCGACACATTCATTCGCATGACTAGAATTGTACCATCGGGTTTTGCAGCAGGTGACGACTATACACTTTTCCATGANGAAATAAAGATTTAGTTGGCATCATTGATGAGAGATAAAGCTTTGGAGAAAGGGAGAGTGAAAAATATATCGACTAAGAGCTCAAGTTTTGTTCCAAAGTATCGTCTACTTCAAACAACGTCAAGCATCGATGGCATCTTCTTTTACGATAAAAAAGCTAGCTGTAGAAGCTTCACAAAGATTTCTCCATGTTCTAAGTATAGGTACATTATGATTGTTTTGTTGTGAGTCTATATAATAGAGAAAAGTTATCGCCACAATTTATTTTTGTCATATGGTTCTAGAACCGTGAAGGAAGTTTGATTTCTAGAAGTAGTTTGTCAAATAATGGATTTGAATAGAACTGAGAATATCATAAAGTCTCTATGAAATACATATAAATCTGCTTCAATACCTTCATGAGCTATTGCTATCATCGTCTGATACGATTATTTTTAAGAGTTGGGATCTATTAATTTTAGGGTAACTGTGAAATTCCCCAGTTCTCGATCACTTTTGTAGTTTTTGTTAAGAGATTTGTGATATTTGCAATGGAAAGGATTGCAATCAAGCCATTAACAGTAGGTCATGGAGCTTTGTTTTCTTGATGAATTAAGTATCAATTCTCTTGCACAGATGAGGATTTAGGCTTTACCACATTTAGGAGACTACTTAGAGGAGGTACCCAGTTTTGCAAATCCTCTGATGCAGAACAAGTATATTCATCCCGGTGAAGTTTTTTTTTTTTTTTTTTTGTCACTAGGAGTGATACGGTTATGGAGAATATATCTTTGGAAATATAGACAATAGGGAAAGAGATGCAAATTCTTTATCACAGAGCTGGACCTAGGTCTAAGGTGTGTTTTATCCCTGATGAAGTCAGGGCTGCCATTGAAACCATGAGGGGGGAAGTCAATATATTTGAAGAGATCAAGAGGAGGAAACTTAGGGTTTCTATTGTTAGGGTTACAAAGACTGTGGATAATGATTTGGGCATGATTGACCGGTCCTTTGGTTTCCAGATAGTAGTTGAGGCTTCACAGAATGGTGTCAATGCAGCCCATGTGGAGGCCAAGAGTGCAACCAATGAAGTATGGCATGGATATTCTTCTTGGGGACTTAATGTTAGAGGTCTAGGTTAGTTCTTTGCTGTAAAAAAATGCAGTTTTATTGATGCTAATATTTCCTAATCATGCGCTTTTCAATCTCTTTATGTGGGATTATGAAAGATAGTCAGATCTAATATTGTTATTAAAACATTTTGCAAAGAATGCCAAGGAATGCAGATTCAACTTTAATTTCGAGTGTTTTTTTTTTCTCTTTTGCATTTTCTTTTGGTGTGTATTATCAGAATAAAACAAAAACCATATAAATTATAAAACCACCTAAAAAAAAACATTATAAAAATCAAAATTAGAAAAATCAGAACATCACAAAATACATAAAAATTATAAAACGACCAAATCACAAATGGACTTTTCAACAAATTTCTGAAAACAATGCCAACACATGCATTTACGCTTAAATACTAATTTGTTTTCTTGAAGTCACTTTGACAGAAATTGGGAGAAGCATCTAGTGCACAACAACAACAGGTAAAAACATCTTTTCTTTTGCTGCGTTCGTACTTCTTTCTTCATGATTATGTTTTTCGAACTTCTCACAAGTTTTCATGAAGGAATTGGTACTAAGATTTTTCAGGTTTACAGCGACTCACATCTCATGACGAAGTGATTTTCAAGAATCACAAACTCTTTCCATGAAACATGCCTTATTGGACACTTTGAGGGAGATGATCTTCATACATCTCATGACGTTTTCAGTTACACAAGAAACCATTCATAAACCCATTTGCATCATGAATACTCTCATTTCTCCTTCCAAGTTTATTCGTCATCCATGCTGGAGTCCACTATTTCATTTCCTTATCGGTCCTGGATTCACACATGCCTATCTTTCTGAGTCACATACAATTCTTTCCTATTTTCCATTCATTTTTCCTTGCAAATAAAACCATTTAGTTCCCTTTTTGACGACTACATTACCCTCCTTTCTTTTTCATACACACTATTGCTACCAAGGCCTTTTCATCTATAGTCCTACAAATCATTTTGTAAAAACTTGCGTTGACTGATGTGGGATTCCTTAAGGCCCACCTTTCAACAAGCCTTTCCCCATCAACCTCAACACCTTATCTGGGATATAGACTAGAGTCCATTTGAGTACCTAGAGGCTTGCATGCCTTAATAGAAAGTTCTCTCGCTAAAAATCATGGGAATACATCATTGTCCCTTGATCGTCAGATCTTGCAAGTGGCTAGACATCAACACATCTATTCACACTTTGTAAGATGTACTCAAGTACCTTGGCACTCATTGACATCAATGGTGATTTTGCCTCGCATTGGTTAATGGCATTCATCAATGGTCGATAATCCAATGACTTATCTTCATGCTCGACATCGACACATTCATTCGCATGACTAGAATTGTACCATCGGGTTTTGCAGCAGGTGACGACTATACACTTTTCCATGACTCCATCAACAGTTGCAGCAATATTTTTCCATCCATATGAGAGTACCATAGTTCCACTTCCATAGTTCCTCTTTTCCATGATACACCAACATCAGTTTAGATTCCTCCACTTCATATTCTCTGATCCAACAGTTCTAGCAGTCACAGCTATAGTAGCATTCACCTTTCACATGATCATACAGCAGTGACATCTTCCATGCTCCAGCAAATGCATCATCCATATTCCCATTGCATAGTTCATCAACTTTTTGGGTAAGTGGAGGCATGTTCTTTTCTAATCTTTAATCATGCAATTCCTTAAGTGATAAAAATAGATAACTTTGGAAAATTTCCTTACCTCAATCTTCTCCTTTTCCTACACATACTACATCTTCAGTTGGGGTGGGGGATATTCATTTCATAATTCCATTTACATATTCATCATCTCATTTTCCATTTACCAACATGTTTTTCCCAAACTATGCCTCGTTGCATTTTGATTCAAAAAATATTGCTANATTTTCTTTTGGTGTGTATTATCAGAATAAAACAAAAACCATAAAAATTATAAAACCACAACAACAAAAAACATTATAAAAATCAAAATTAGAAAAATCAAAACATCACAAAATACATAAAAATTATAAAACTGCCAAATCACAAATGGACTTTTCAACAAATTTTTGAAAACAATGCCAACACATGCATTTAGGCTTAAACACTAATTTGTTTCATTGAAGTCACTTTGACATAAATTGGGAGAAGCATCTAGCGCACAACAACAATAGGTAAAAACGTCTTTTCTTTTTCCACGTTCGTACTTCTTTTTCCATGATTATGTTTTTCGAATTTCTCACAAGTTTTCATGCAGGAATTGGTACTAAGATTTTTCAGGTTTACAGCCGGTCGCATCTCATGATGAAGTGATTTTCAAGAATCACAAACTCTTTCCTTGAAACATGCCTTCTTGGACACTTTGAAGGAGCTAATCTTCATACATCTCATGACGTTTGCAGTTACACAAGAAACCGTTCATAAACCCATTTGCGTCATGAATACCCGCATTTCTCCTTCCAAGTTTATTCGTCATCCATGTTGGAGTCTACTATTTCATTGCCTTATCGGTCCTGGATTCACACGCACCTATATTTTTGAGTCGCATACATCTCTTTCCTCTTTTCCATTCATTTTTCCTTTCAAATAAAAACCATTCAGTTCCCTTTTTGACGACTACATTACCCTGCTTTCTTTTTCATACACACTGTTACTACCGAGGCCTTTTCATCTATAGTCCTACAAATCATTTTTACAAACTCACGTTGACTAATGTGTGATTCCTTAAGGCTGACCTTTCAACAAGTATTGCCCCATCGACCTCAGCACCTTATCTGGGATATAGACTAGAGTCCATTTGAGTATCTAGAGGCTTGCATACCTTAATGGCAAGTTCTATCGCTGACAATCATGGGAATACATCAATGTCCCTTGATCGTCAGATCTTGCAAGTGGCTCGACATCAACAAATCTATTCGCACTTTGCAATATGTACTCAGGTACCTTGGCACTCATTGACATCAATGCTGAGTTTGCCTCACATTAGTTAACAACATTCATCAATGGTTGGTAATCCAATGACTTCTCTTCATGCTCCACATCGACACATTCATTCGCATGACTGGAATTGTACCATCGAGTTTACCAGCGGGTAATGAGTATACACTTTTCCATATCTCCATCAATAGTTGCAGCAGTATTTTTCAAGCCATATGAGAGTACCATAGTTCCACTTCCATAGTTCCTCTTTTCCATGATTCACCAACAATGATTCATATTCCTCCACTTCATATTCTCTAATCCAACAGTTCTAGCAGTCGAAGCTACAGTAGCATTCACCTTTCACAGGATCATACAGTAATGAAATCTTCCATGCTCCAACAGCCGCATCGGCCATATTCCTATTGCATATTTCATCAACTTTTTGGGTAAGTGGAGGTATGTTCTTTTCTAATCTTTAATCATGTAATTCCTTAACTGCTAAAAATAGATAAATTTGGAAATTTTCCTTACCTCAGTCTTCTCCTTTTCCTATACATACCACATCTTCAGTTGGGGGGGGCGGGGGGGGGATATTCATTTCATAATTCCATTTACATATGCATCATCTCATTTTCCATTTACCAACATGTTTTTCCCAAACTATGCCTTGTTGCATTTTGATTAGACAAATATTGCTATATATATTGGCATGATTCAACTATGAAGAAAAAAGGGCTTTCTAAGTACATTGATGACTTATCATTTCCAGTACATGCATGTTAATAATATTATGACTTGTAGAAAGAAAATAAGTAAAACGAACAAATGTTGTTAACACAAGAACCAAAATTTGTCATATTGATGGTTGTCACACAAGAACCAACTATAAGAAATATTAGCTACCACTCATGTATCTCATCATGAAATGATTTATTATTACACATCATCATCATGTAAATCCATAGCTAAGATGCCAAAAGCCTCAAGAGAATTCATGTAAAGTTGCATGAGGACATGCAACAAGTTCAATTGGGGGGAATGTTGGGTCGCAAAAATACGACACTTTATTCATCTTTCATATACCATTTGTCGCGTTTATTTCCATTTCATTCTTCCATAAAACAATAATTATCATCACTTTCATAAAAACATATGGGTTTACATTTCCATTTTCCAAATTATTTATTTTGAGTATTTTTAAGAGAATTTGTGACTAAATATTAGAAAATTAACATATTTTCATTATATCTCAAAGTTGGATGAGTTTTGTGATGACTATAGGCACATTTGAAGATTTTCACAAAGTCAAAAATTACCACCTAGCTTCAAATTCGAATTTTATCTTCTTTGAAGATGTCGAGATAATCATTCAAGCTCACCTCAAGGAGAAGATCATGGAGATAGAATATCTTATCCAAGATATTTGTGGAGGATTTGAAGGGATAGGTTTAGATAAAAGTGGATCTGTAATTATGAGTCTCTTATCTTCATTTATGTATAAATAAGAGGGTTCTCTCCTCATTTCAAGAGGAGGCCTCTCTCTAGAATAGAGAATAAGAGAATAGAGTGATTGAGCTTTGATTCATAGTCTTGTAGTTTTGAGATAGTGATTTTCATTGTTTGTCATGTATTGGATTGTTTTAATGCAAGATTTTACTTTCTCATAGTGGTTTGTCGTTTACCCTTTTGTCGTGTGTTGTTGTGGATGTTTTTAAAATGCTTTCATTAGATTTAATTTATGCACTTTCATGTTTTCATAGATTAATTCTAGATTTCATGCTTTCGTAGTTAGATTAAGTTTTTTCTTTCATAGTTAGATTGTGTCTCATTTGATTTCGTAGATTTAGTTTTAGTCTCAAGTTTATGTAGCATTAGGATAGTTTCCTTTCATAGATTAGTTGTATATTTTGTGCTTTCTTAGATTTAGATTCAACGACAGTAGTTTAACATGTTTCTTTTCAATCATTAGCATAGATTGGAAATCCTCTTACCTTGCATATACTTTGCGTACATCTCATAAGATTATGACTCCAGATTGATAATTTATTGTCGCATTTATAAGCATTAATTTTACTCGACACAAATATTCTAATAGTTTATGGACCCACACCACCTTCAAGACAGTCTAACCACTGGAAGGTAAAGTGGCATTTCTTTGTTAAGCTCATTGTGGCACCAGTTGCATTTGTAGCTAGGGTTTCTAATTGTGTAGCTACATAAAACCCTAATCTAATCTTTTGGGCACTTCAAGTGAGAATTTTGGAATAATTCTTAGACATTATAGTGCACCTTAGCCTAGTGCACATGTTGGTACTCTTAGCAAGCTAAAATGTCTAGTTTGAGTTTTTGGTCAAATTCAAATTCAAAGGTTGATTGGTCAAAGTCAGAGTAAAAGGTTTACAAGTCAAAGTCAAAGGTTGAATTTTGGTCAAAATTTATTTTGTGATCAAAGTTGAAATTTCATAGTTTCTATCTTGTTCTAATCATTGAACTTTTTTTATTCAGTTTCTAGCCTCTTGTCAAGATGGTGTCTAGTTTCATATTAGAAGACAAGTTGAACGATGCTAAAAATTTCAAACATATGCACTTGCATATGATTTTCAAGTTATATCATCTAACAAAGCATAAGTTTGTTTGTAGGGAATGTATAAAGAGAACTTCTCCAAGCAATGATCTTGAACTAAGTACATTCATAGGAATAAGCAGTTGGGGCTCCAAGTTCCAGGTTTGATTGATCAAATTGTTAAGTTTCAATTTGCACATATCAAGTTTGATAGTTTCTATAGTTGCGAAAACAATATTTGAAAGGTTCTATTATTGTTAGGTATACTTCGTTGCATGTAATTACCATTGACATAGATGTTTGTTTCACTTGTTTTCAAAATGAACTAACATATGCTATATGAGACATTTCCTGTTCCTGGGAAAGTCACCTTGGTAATTCTATGATGATTACCATCCTTGTTATGATCTTATGAAAATGCTATTGGAAATACTTTTTCTATTTTTGTTCTTGTTCCAGGTAGCTAACAGGTGATAACTCTGAGAAGGAGCTAGAGTGATAGTTGGAAACATGGAGCATACGACTCCATCAAGTTATGAGATGGGTGATCTCACCAAGTACCAATTCTAAAGGAAGTGTGTAAAGAAAAAATAAGTTTTGGACATCATTCACTCAGTTGTCTGTGGACCAACGTCAACCTCCTCACTAAGTGGGAGAGTACACCTTAGATGATTTCAAGGCACTCTACAGAGACGTTGAGATTAGGAGGGAGTTCACTACTCCCTACAATCCTTACAAAATAGTGTAGCAGAAAGAAAGAATCGATCCATTCACGAATCTATCAAGGCAATGATGAATGACCAGAATCTATCAATTTTTCTATGGGGAGAAGAAGCTATGACAACCATATATGTCCATAATATAATTCCTCATCATATATTGAAGAAAATGACTCCAAAAGAAGATTTCTCCAAAAAGAATCCAAGTGTTGAACACTTGAGTATCTTTTCTTGTTAGTCAAGAAGAAAGAATGGAAGGAATCTATGATGGAAGAATATCAATCCATCATGAAAAGTGATGTATGGGAAATTGTTCCTATACCTAAAGGAAATTTTGTAGTCACTTCAAAATGGGTTTACAAGATAAAGCATGTAGTAGATGGGAGTATCGATAAATACAAGGAAATATTTATGGCTAGAGGTTTCTCCCAATAGGAGGTAGAAAACTGTGATGAGACATTTTCTCCAGTTTCCAGATATTCCTCTATTAGATCCATCATATCTATTATAACATCCATGGGTTGGATTTTACATCAGATGGATGTAAGGACCATGTTTCTCAATGGAGTAATTGAGGAAGAAGTATACATAGAGAAACCTCAAGGTTTTGAGGTACACCTGAGAGAAAACCATGTATGAAGAAGGCCTTGTATGGATTCACGCAAGATCTAAGAGATTGGTATGCATGAATTGATAGTTACTTGAAGAGACTTTGACTTTCCAAGAGATATGTTGATCCATATCCTTATTACAAGGTTGTGAACGATGCACCTATGATTCGACTACTATATGGTGATTTGTTTCTGATAGGTGCAGAGCCTCTCATTATTCAGTGTAAAAAGGAGATAGCCTCTAAATTTGATATGAAGGATCTTGGTCTCATGAATTATTACTTGGGACTATAAGTATGGAAAAAGCATGGTGAAATATTTCTAGGGAAAGGGAGTTATGTTGTAAATATCCTTCAGAAGTTTGGGATGATGGATTATGAATCCATGGAAACTCCCATGGTGACAGATATGAGGAAGCTGAGAGAATCTGATTCTGATCTAGTAGACTCGTCTGTGTACCATCAAGTGATTGACTCATTGATGTACTTGGTTAATACCAATCCGAACATTTTCTTTGTTGTGAACACATTGAGCCAGTTCTAGGTGGAACCTAGACATGAACATTGGATAGCTACAAAGCATATTTTGAGATATCCTCGTGGGACGCTAAACTATGGTTTGAGATATGCCTCAAACAATGATGTACAACTGCATGGATTTACTGATACAGATTGGGAAAAGAGTCAAAATGATAGAAATAATACTTCTGATGTATGTTTCAGTTTGGGATCTACTATGATATCATGGTATAGTAGGAAACATAAGTTTGTTTCACTCAACAACGCAAAAGAAGAATATATTGCAACATGTAACACTTGTACGGAAGAAATATGGCTCTGTAAACTAGTTTCTGGACTATGTGATTAGGTGTTAGATTCAAATCTGATATATTTTTATAATCAAAGTTGTTTGAAGCTTTCAGAGAACCCTGTGTTCCATGATAGACCGAAGCACATTGAGATCAAGTACTAATTTATCCATGATAAAGTCTAGAAGGGAGAAGTGATTCTCTAGTACATCTAATCGAGATGGATTTCGGTGGCCTCCCACCTATTCCAACTGGTTCATTTTGGCAGTTTTCTAGTTCGACAGTGTTTTCCTAGTTTTTAGGTCCCTAACTTTTGGGGCCATTTTTCAGGCCCTAAACAACATTTTTAGGGATCGCCATAGTGAAAATGTGTAGGGCTCGCCACATGAAGCATGTGTATTCCTCGGATAGACATTTCTAGCAGGCTATAGTGCACCTAAAATGAAGATTGTATGCAAAATTTACAACCATGGGAAGTTGATGTACTAACTTATCCAAATGGGGCCCACATGACTTTTGGCTCTTCATCTCGTAGGGTTAGGTTTTTGGATGTCTATGGATTTTTACATTCCCATTTATTGTAAAACGACCTTCAGAGCCTCATTGTAATCATCTTCTTGTGAATGAGTGAAACCGTCACATCTCTTCTCAGAGATAAGACACCACCATTCTAGCAAGCTTGTTTTCCACTACATTTTACAATTTCAACTTATTTCCTTATTTAATAGAAATCGGTACCTGATTCCCCGAATCAATGACCTCCTTGATCAGATCACGAGGTAAAACTACTTCAATAATATTGATCTGAAGTCTAGATACCACCAAGTCCCGATTGAATAGACATATGTATGGAATACCATCTTCAAGTCAAAGGAAGGTCTTTTCGAATGGTTGGTCATGCCCTTTGGCTTGAAAAATGATCCATCCAATTTCATGAAGATGATGGATGATATATTGCAACCATTCACCAATAATTTTGTAGTGGTGTATCTAGATGACATTCTCATTTACAGTAAGACTTGGGCAGAACACTTGCAACATATTCGACATGTTTTGCACACCCTACGGCAACACAACCTATACACCAACTTGGAAAAATGATCCTTCGTCATGGACAGGGTCCATTACCTGGGATACATCATTGATCGACTTAGTTTACATGTGGATCCATCCAATATCCAAGTCATTCATGATTGGACATACCCAACCACACTCATCGATCTTCTTGGGCCTTGCCAATATCTACCACAGGTTTGTGTTAGGATTCTCCCATATTGTATGGGCCCTCAACCAAGTAACCATGGGTGGTGGTAAGGTGAAATTTGTGTGGGGTTGGTCCCAAAAACAAGCATTCGATGATTTGAAGCAATGCTTGTGCTCAACCCTAGTAATTTCACTATCAGACCTACAACAACCCTTTGAGATCGAGAGAGATGCTTCATACTATGTTGTGGGCATCGTTCTCACTTAGCACGACCACCCTATGGCCTGTCATAGTGAGACACTATCATATGTTGTCTGTAAGTACCCTAATTATGATAAATAAATGTACTCCATTGTGCAAGCATGTCACTAAAGGAGACATTACATTCTTGGGAAGGAGACAATCATCCACATTAATCATAAGACACTGAAGTTCATGAAAACACAAGGAAGATTGAAGAATGACCACCGTCAGAAGTGGTCCACATACTTACAACAATTACACCTCAACATCAAGTATAAAGTAGGAAGCACCAACCAGATCATTGATTCCACAATAGACTGCCAGTTGAAACACTCAAAACGGTGCTAGAATCATGCGTCTATGAGACCTCTAGATGGCCTCAAATCTATGAGACAGGCCTAGACATCAACACCACCTACCAAATATTGGGCGCAAATGTAGTTGTCGCTAATTTCCATCTTCAGGATGGTTGTTGTGCCGTCTAGGCCATATATCCATTCCATCAAGTGAGTGAGTGAAGCTGATATGGGAAGCCCACTACAATTGGGTGGAAGGACACTTCGTCATCGAAATGACAGTGGAAATGTTGTAGAAACATTTCTACTGGACGAAACTTAGACATGAGGTCAACAAGTATATCAGGTCCTACACTGCCTGCGTTATTGCCAAACCGACTACTAAGAAACATGGCATGTACGTCCCTATGCCTAACCCTGACAGGCCATGGGAATCCATCTCCATGGACTACATGTCAAGCTTCCCATCCACCAAGTGGGGAAACAATTGTGTTTTTGTGGTTGTTGATCGCTTTTCTAAGATGGAAATTATGGCTGCCTGTAAGAAGAGAATCACAATAGAGGCCACTGGAAAAATCTTCTTTGAACAATTCCAGGTACATTTTGGAATCCCAAAAACCATTGTCTTGGATCGGGACAATTGATTTCTCAACACATTTTGGTCGAGCCTCTGGTCACCACTAGACACCAAGCTCAATAAGTCCACGACCTTACACCCCCAGACAAATGGCCAAACCGAGGTCATAAAACTAATGATCGTGCATATCCTACACATGTATAATTCCAAGTACCATCACAAATTGGATGAGAGTCTTCCCTATGTCCAACATAGCTACAACCAAGCCTTGCATAACTCAACTAGCCACAACGCCTTTCAGGTGGGGTTTGGATTCCAACCATTGGGTCACATAGATGTTGCACTACCCCTTGCGGTCACCTAGACCAAATTATATCTTGCTCCAAATGAAGCTGACAAAGCCACCCAGTTCATTGAGAGTATCTAGAAGATCCATCAAAAGGTTTAGGATATCCTACAGAAATCCAATGACAAGTACAAGCAACGCCATGATCAACACCGAGTGCCACATAAGTTTCAGGTTGGCGAAAAAGTTTGGTTGCATTTGTAGACAGAACACCTTACTGGACCCCATCGGAAGCTTCACCCACTATGTTATGGGTCATACACCATCACCAAGTTTGTGGGTGATAATTCTTTTGAGCTCAACATTCCTCCTTTCCTTGGTCTGCACCCAGTGTTCAACGTGGATCTCCTTCGACCTTATTTGCCACCATTATTGGACACCTCAGAGATAGAAGAACAACTAACACCAATAGAGCTCAACCCCAACTGCATAAATAGGAATCCAATGATCATATTTTGGAAAAATAGGTCAAGGGAAATCGCCAACAAAGGATCTAGCTTTATCGAGTTGTCAAAGCAGGGAAACTCCTGCACCACGACAAGTGGCTCACCCAGGGCCAAATTCAATAGAAATTTCATCATCTAATGGGGGAACTCAACACAATGGATATCGTTGCTTCCTAAGGGGGGGGGGGATTGATCCATATGGATTTTAGTGGCCTCCCACCTATTCCAACTGGCTCATCTTGGCAGTTTTCTAGTTCGACAGTGTTTTCCTAGTTTTCGAGTCCCTGACTTCTGGGGCCGTTTTGAGGCCCTAAACAACTTTTTTAGGGCTCACCACAATCAACATGTGGACGAATCTCCACAAGAAACATGTGTAGTGCTCGGATAGACCTATCCAATGGGCTATCATCCATCTAAAATGAAGATTGTAGGCAAAAGTTGTGACCCCGGGAAGTTGATGTAGTAACTTACCCAAATGGGGCCCACGTGACTTTTGGCGCTTCATCTCCTAGGGTTAGGTTTTTGAATTTCTATGGATTTTGAAATTCCTATTTATTGTGAAAATTCCTTGAGAGCCTCATTGTAATAATATTCTTTCGAATGAGCACAACCATCACATCTCTTCTCAGAGATAAGCCGCCACCATTCTAGCAAGCTTGTTTTCCGCTGTATTTTACAATTTAAGCTTATTTCCTTATTGATTAGAAACCAATTTTACTATATATATATTTTATTTGGTGTTAATCATATTTTGATAATAATCTATATTCATTTCATTCTGCTCATAAAATATGGATCGACATCTCCACCGATGACAAGACAACTGATATTTTGACAAAGCCTCTGTCCAAGATAAAGTTTGCATACTTGAGGGACAAGTTGGGACTTGTGGAGATTTCACCCTTGGTTTAAAGGGAGGAGATGACTTCCTTGGTTGGGAGGGAATTTTGATACATGGTATCATGGATAGGCATTGTGTTGGTGGACATACATTCTCCTTGTGGAGAATGGTCTAGGTTGAATGATTGTTGGTCTGTATCATGCTAGTACAACTTAGATATGATGCTTTAGCTTCATGCTAGTACATCTTAGATATGATACAAATGTGTTGAGACACATCATGCTAGTACATATTAGATATGATTCATTGGAATCATGCTAGTACATCTTAGAGACGATGGTTATTCCCAAGTCGCATCATTCTATATATGATCATGCTAGTACAACTTAGATATGATGTAGAGCATCATGCTAGTACAACTTAGATATGATCATACAAATTAGAGATGATGTAGATGAATCTCATCATGCTAGATATGATCATTCTATTACAACTTATATATGATCATACAACTTAGATATGATGCAGAGGCATTGATCTACATCATGCCAGTACAAATTAGATATAATGCGTTCACATCTTGCTAGTACGACTTAGAGATGATGTAGACGGTACTCCACACCATGCTAGATATGATCATGATAGTAAAACTTAGATATGATGCAAATCATCATGCTAGTACAACTTAGATATGATCACAGAACTTAGAGATGATGCAATGGAGTGGATTTTTCTTGTAGACATTGAGGACATTCAACATATATTGGAACAATCATTCATCTAGGATGAATGTATAGATTGGAATAATGGTCCTTGTATCACTATGTTGAGTGAATGACTTATGTGAGACACTTTGTTGAGTGTGATAAGTCTAGCACATGACTTATTTAACATCATTCTCGATTACTCAGATGGAGTATGGCCTTGAGAGATGATGCATACGATGATATGATTCGATGCCATGAGACTGTTGTATTGCATATTGATATCTTATGTAGCTAAGAGTTGATTACAGTGGAGAATGTGCATCTCTGGACAATAGCTATGTACTACTGTGGTGGATGTGTTCCACTGGTAGTGACCGTATGTCACTAGTTAGTAGTTGTGCGCTACTAGGAGTGGTTGTGTACCACTGGATAATAGTTGTGTACTACTATGGATTGACACTCTTGTGATATATTAGATGGAATTGTAGTAACTGTGTACTACTATTGGATTTCCATAGAGATTACGAGTAGTGTTGAAGGTGTTTCCTAGGCTGGTGTGCCAACCAGTACTGTTGGAGGTGATTTCTAGACAGATGGATAGTGATGATGATTCTCGTGACTTGTTCTATGTGATCATGAGATATCCTGTGTGGATATGATGATGCTTCCTATAGGATGGTATGCAATACTATGTGAGCCTTTCCCATACCATGTGAAATGGATGGATGTGTTTGAGATCATTACAATTAATACCTCCCTAGCTAGAAGGGAGTGATGATATTATAGTAGTTGTGGGAGGTATTAACCTCCATGTATAACCTTTGGATAGAATAGAATATTCCATAAGAAAGAGAGACCATAAACAGATGTGTAGAAACCCTAGAAGACAAGTCGGCTCAATAAAGGAATTAATATTAAAGTATTAGATTCTAAAAGGACAAGTTGGCCCAGACAAGTGACAAGAAACACTATAAATAAGAGATGATCTAGATCATTTGTACACACTCACCTTACTCACTCTCTCAAGAATCGCGCAAGTTTGGAGCTCCAACTGCAAGGATGGAAGGTAGATCCTATGGGGTTGTTCTTGATCTATCTCTATAGCACTATCTAGCCTAAGATATGTGCCATGCCATCTAGTATATCTTGCTGGTATTCTTGATGACATTATTGGTGGTATTCTTGGTAACTGCAATCAAAACTATTGCAGTTGAGTATAGTTCTTGTTCTATGGCTTTGGGAATTTATGTCTGGTGAGATATCTTTGGAGAAGGATGCACTCTCTTGGTTATCTATCGATTCTAGTGTTTCTTACATAATCATTCTATCTAGAAAAGGTTATGTTTCTTGCGGGTGGATGTGTGCCTATGGTTGGGTGACAATAGCGATATTTTCTATGGTAAGACAAGCACATCGAATATTCTAATAGTTGGGTATCAAATTAGGATACGATCAAGTATGTATCAAGGAATAAGATGCCCATAATACTGTCTTCAAGACAAGGAAACATTTGTATCAATGGTTGGTCATGCCATTTGGTTTATGAAATGCACCAACTACATTTATGAGACCGATGAATGATGTATTACACCCATATTTAGATTCATTTGTTATGATCTATTTGGATGATATATTGGTTTATAGTGCTACCTAGGAGAAGCACATCTCACATCTCACATCTCATGCAAGTGTTAGAGACTCTGAAGAAGCATTAATTGTTGGCTAACCTAAAGAAATGTGAGTTTTCTCAACAATAATCGGTGTATTTGGGTTATGTGATTGGTCAAGGGAAGCTCAATATAGATCATGAAAAGATGGAGGACATCATGAAATAGCCAGTTCCTACAAATGTCACTAATTTTAAGAGTTTTGTAGGGGTAGGACTGATCCATATTATTTTTGGAATGAAATGAAAGAAGAGATGTTACAATAAAATACACATAAAAATTGCCAGAAATAGAGAAATACAACAATACATGATTTCTATTAATGAAATAAATGTACATAGAATGTAGAAATACAGAGTGCAAGAATCGCTAGAATCGTGGTATCTTTATCTATGAGAAGATATGTGACGACTACGCTCATTCGCAAGAATATGATTACAATGAGGCTCTGAAGGCCTTTTTATGATAAGAATGAATGCCAAAACCCTAGACATACAAAAACATAACCCTAGGAGATGAAGCGCCAAAAGTCATGTGGGCCTCATTGGGGCAAGTTAGTACATTAAATTATCAAGGTCGTAACTTTTTCATATGATCTATGTTTTAGGCATGTTATAGCCCATTGGAAAAGTATTTTTGAGAACTATGCATTATGACATCAAAATGTGACTATGTCTACAGTTTGATTGTGGCAAGACAAGAAAAAAATGTTTAGAGCCCCAAAATGACCCTGGAAGTATATAAAGATGTACTAACATGAAAAATTCTAAAATAATCCAGTTGGAATAGGTGGGAAGCCACCAATATCCACCTAGATGTTGTGTAGGAATTCAGGACAACCCCATAAGTGCATAACCCATAATTACAAAGAAATGTCCCCATTACAGAGAAATATGTTGAATTGAAAACTGTCAAGATGAGCTAGTTGGAAGTTGGAACCGATGGGTGGCCACCAATATCCACCTAGATCAATCCTCCCCCCTTAGGAAGCAATGATATCCATTGCATTGAGTGCTCGGGGAAGAGGGAAAATCATTTTCTGAATCTGAATCTTGGTGAGTTGTGTGCTTTGTTGGATAATATGCGTTGCTTGGTATGTGGAAGGTTGTCACGAACCTTTTGTTGGTGGGGTTGAATCTGTTCCACCAACCTGTTGTCTATGGGATTTATGGGGCATTGTGTAGGAACCATTGTAGGTGAAGAAACAATGTATTCTTTCTCTTCTGCAATCTTCTTCTACTGAATAGAAGGTGTTGAGGCTGCAGTGGTTGTAGTGGCCTTATGTGCATCCTTTGAACATATTTTGAAGAGGATGAATTTTGAAGTATGAGATATTACCTTGCAACACTATTTTGGTGGAACAATAGTCAGAACTACCTTTGGTATCATGTAGAGCTAACCCCCCTATTATCACATGAAGTTGTAAAGGGTCACATGTAGTTGTTATGGGTCATTCATCCTTATATTTTTTATGTGTTCAGGGAAATATTATATTTTCACCTACTGGAGGCATTTATAGACTCATATTCCATCTACTAAGAATTTTTATGTTTTTGAGGATTCATTGCATAACACTGAAAAACACAGAGATTCCATAGCACCTGGCGCTACAGAATCATCTACACAGACTGTTTTTTAGTTGCTCTACCAAAAGGCACAACAGAATCACCTAGACAAAGTATGCCATCAACACCATCCTGCAAACTCAAAAAGAGAAAAAATTGTGAAAACAAATGAGGGTTTTGTTTCATTTTGGGAGTAGTGCGACCCTTCTACACAGTGCGACCCACGACGAAATGCTTCTGCATTTTTTGAGTGACTAACTTAAAAATCGAATTATGAACAAATGGGAAGGTATTTTTGAACAATGGAGGAGGTTTGTTTTAATCACATACCAAGTAACGAAAACCTCTCTCAGTTTTGAAAAATGTGTTATGGTTAGAGAGATATTAGGCACAAAAGTGGTGCTATGAAATTTGCAGAGCAGTTTTAGGAGTGGCGCTACCAAATTTCCTATAGCAGCTACTGTTATATATTTGATCATAAAACCCAAACGACAAAGTGGGTTTCTCTGAGAGTTTTTGTGGAGGAAGATGATATCCCTGTTGAATTGTTCTCCAAATTTCAACCTAACCTAGTTTGGCATTTGAGAGAAACAATTTAAACACCAGTGAGCTACAGAATGTGCTGACAATTCTTTGTTTTGCATAGTTGATTGGATATCTTCCTTGTTGGGAGGTTTTCACCTATCAAGGAGAGTTCGAATGGATTCTCAAGGATAATTTAGATGTCAAGGGATGCCTGCACCTAATTTTTATCTCCATTAAAGACCTCATGCAGTGAGGCGGAAACAATTTATTAATGACTTCCAACAATTTCCTGAAAATTAATAGTTTGTTGGGTTTTTGTCTATTTGATTGTTTCCACCTATCTCCAAGGCTTAGAATCCAATGGAGGAGATGGGATTCGAACTCCTAAGGATATTTGGATGATATTTTCTATTTAAGGAAGGAGATATATCTTGGAGAAGGGTTGGATTCATGAGCCAAGAAAGGAGAGATCTCTTGGAAAAGGGTTGGATTCATGAGCCAAGAGAGGAGAGAGTTGGAGGAGCAATTTTAGTTGCTCATTTGTAAGCCTGAGGTCTTCTTTGTAATGACATTTTATTCGATTAAAGATTCATGAGATATTTTATTAGATTGTCTTCTTTGTTTTCCCACTTCTTTGTTATATTCTTGCTTGAACACATTGTAGGTTTTAAGGATCATAGTTTCCATTGATTGATGGATTCGTGAACAAAAGAGGATCTGTTGTAGCTTTCCCATTAAATCATTGTTCATTGTTTAAGAAAATATTTATTTATTGCAGAAAGGATCTTTGTATAATGGATGTTATTCCTTTTTTCATATTCACCATGCTTCTACTCATCATTATATATCTGTTTGTCTGATATACAGTTCGATTGCCTTTGATTGGTAGGATGTTATGACTCCATGCCAAATGGATTGCCTCTGCAGAAATTTTGTTTCCCTCCCCCTTTCTTTCCTAGTATTGTTGATCCACTTACTCAAACCATTTAAACCAAAAAATATATTTTACATTCTGATGGGTGTTGAGCTTACACTTTAGAAGTCAAAGTGTGACTTTTAGTGCTAACATTTTTGGCGTCGTTGTTGGGGAACGAGGTGTGAAGCTAGCTTCCTTGGGAGTATGAATTATACCCATATCTTGATGGTAGATAAGAGAGGGATACATAAATTGACTGTAATCATCTACCTGGTGACTCCACAATCAAAGACTCCACTGGGGAGGATCCCATTGACAAAAACATGACCATACAAAAAGGGATGACCAGGTATCAACTTATGAGCTTTCTTCATGAAATCATGTTCTTCTTTTTTTCAACTCTTTCTTGTATTTTCCTTTAGATATAAAGAGGATCATATTGTGGTTTGTTTATTCAAATGATCATCAACCTTCCTTTATATATCCATCCTTGGAAGAAGGAGACCTGTCTTAAGCTTGTATTGTTGAAGTTGGTCCTGAAACTTCATTTCATCCTATTGATAAGGATGAGGTTTATATTTCAATCCTTCCTAAATCTAATCATCCTTGTAACCATGAGAGTGATGAAGTTTATTCAAAGCCTTCAGATATCTCATCACCTTCTTCTGTTTTTGTTGAGTCTTTCCATCAACTTGTTAAACCTCATATTCAACCCACTAGTCTTCAAACTAGAATCAGAGACAAGATGTTTAAACATTTAAGGCTTCCATATCACCTTCATCCTTATCCTCTTGATTTCATTGAGTATCTTCCTTAGTTTTTGGGAGAGGATCATGTTACAAATGAGAGGCATTTGGAGGCCTTCGAAAGTTTTGTTGATCAGTTTGAGATAGTTCATGATGATGTTACTATGAGGTTGTTCTCCAAATATTTATTTAGAGATGTTGCAATATGGTTTAAGAGTTTGAGAGCTAATTCCATTGGTTCTTGGATCGAATTGTCCAATGATTTTCTAAAGCATTGGGGTGAGAACAAGTCTTTTGACTAATACCTCATTGATTTTTATACTTTGAGGAGAGGCGAGGAAGAATTTTTGTCTATGTTTAACATGAGGTTCTACAATGTTTATCATGGTATACCTTTAGAGATTCATCCTACCAAGACTACTTCCATGGTATACTATGAGATGGCTCAACATTCAGAGCTTGTCCTTCTCCTGAGAGAAAGGAAATCATCATCCTTAAGACGCTTATTTGAAGATCTTGAAGAAGTTGAGGAGAACATCCATGCTAGCAACAAGATTCAATATCGAGTATATTTTGAAAATATGCATGCACCAAATGAAAAGAGAGAAGACAATGAGTATGAATCAGATCCAGAATAACAAAAAGGATGTAAGTATGATTCACTTTTGGAATCAGATTCTTCAATATTTGCAACTTTTTCTATGGGCAAGGATGCATGTCTAGCTTATGATCAATTTTTAAAGCATGTTGAACATATTATAACTGATGATTGCATGGATAGCTATATTTTATTGGTTGATCAGAATTATTAGTGTGATTTAAACCATGTTGTACCATTATTTTGTGATCATCATGCTGAAAACAAAGAGACTGCAATTGTTGATGATCAAGATCTGATCTCAAGGGAACCGAAAGGTTGTTTGTTTTCAAGAAAAGAGGAATGTATGTATGAGCAGTTGCATTTTCTTAATAAACAAGTTTCCAACCATGGTCTCAAGGATCCCATTGCAGCTTACATGGAGTCGTGTGTTTCAGATTGACTGAAAATTCCAGTTTTCATTATTTCATCGATATTCATGGGTAAGCACGTTTCTTCGAAGGAATTTATATCTCATTTTTCAGACCTATGTTATTCTCTATTGATTAGTGGTATAGATGGGATTCCTTTGGTCATGAAGTTTCTTGAATGGTTACGGTGGAAATTTTCCTTTACTTGACCAAGTTGAAATTTTGGTTAAGGTAGGGTAGCATAGGTAATAAGCTCRCTTCCCAAGSCTTGATTTCTTTCAKTTTGTAGTGGGTTTTTYAGTTTTCATGAATAAGTGGTGGTATCAAAGGTTGGTTGCACAGATGAATCCATAGCCCAACAGCTAAGGMACTAGATMTGCAACAATTATTAGAGCCTCACAGGGAGGACTCTATCCCYAGTGGAGCCAATGTTATCACATGAAGTTGTAAAGGGTCACATGTAGTTGTTATGGGTCATTCATCMTTATATTTTTGAAGTGTTCAGGGAAATATTATATTTTCACCTACTGGAGGAATTAATAGACTCATAGTCCATCTACTAAGACTTTTTGTTTTTTGAGGATTTATTGCATAACACTGAAAACCACAGATATTTCATAGCACCTGATGCTATAGAATCCTCTACACAGACTGTTCTGTAGTTTCCCTACCAAAAGGCACAACAAAATCACCTAGCGAAAGTACACCGTCAACACCATCCTGAAAACTCAAAAAGAGAAACATTTGTGAAAACAAATGAGGGTTTTGTTGCATTTCAGGAGAAGTATGACCCATAGTGCGACCCTTTTGCACAGTGCGACCCACGGTGCAACACTTCTGCATTTTTTGAGTGACTAACTTAAAACTTGGATTATGAACAAATGGGAAGGTATTTTTGAAAACTAGAAGAGGTTTTTGTTCATCACATACCAAATAAAAAAAAACTCTCTCAGTGTTTCAAAATGTGTTATGGTTAGAGATACACTAGACACAGAAGTGGCACTACGAAATTTACAGAGTTGTTTTAGGAGTAGCGCTACAAACTTTCCTGTAACAACTATTGTTATAGATTTGATCATAAAACCCAAATGACAAAGTGGGTTTCTCTGAAATGTTTTTTGGAGGAATATGATATCCTTGTTGACTTGCTGTCAAAATTTCAGCCTAACCCAGTTTGTCATTTGAGAGAAACAATTTAAACACGAGTGTGCTACAGAATGTATTGTCAATTCTCTGTTTTGCATAGTTGATTGGATATTTGCCTTGTTGGGAGGCTACCACCTCTTAAGGAGGGTTCGAATGGATTCTCAAGGATTAGTTATATGTCAAGGGACACATGCACCTAAGTTTTATCTCCATTAAAGACCTCATGCAATGAGGTGGAAACAATTTATTAATGACTTCCAACAATTTCCTGAAAATTAGTAGTTTGTTAGATTTTTTTCTATTTGATTGTTGCCACTTATCTCCAAGGCTTAGAATCCAATGGAGGAGATGGGATTTGACCTCCTAAGGATATTTGGATGTCATTTTCTATTTAATGAAGGAGAGAGCTCTTGGAGAAGGGTTGGATTCATGAGCCAAGAAGGGAGAGAGCTCTTGGAGAAGTGTTGGATTCATGAGCCAAGAGAGGAGAGAGTTGGAGGAGCAGTTTCAGTTGCTCATTTGTAAGCCTAGGGTTCTGTTTGTAATGAAATTTTCTTCCATTAAATATTCATGAGAGATTTTATTAGATTGTCTTCTTTGTTTTCCCACTTATTTTTTATCCTCTTGCTTGAACATATTGCAGGTTTTGAGGATCATAGCTGCCATTGATTAATGGATTCATGAACGACAAAGGATCTACTACTACCCTTCCACAGTATCTGGCTGCCCTCATGTTTTTTCACAATTTTTTCTCTTTTTGAGTTTGCAGGATGGTGTTGATCATGTACTTTGGCTAGGTGATTCCATTGCGCCTTTTGGTAGCACAATTACAAAACAGTCTATGTAGAATATTCTGTAGCGCCAGGTGCTATGAAATCTCTATTTTTTTCAGTGTTATGAAATGAATCCTCAAAAACACAAAAATTCTTAGTAGATGGACTATGAGTCTGTAAATGCCTCCAATAGGTGAAAATATAATATTTCCATAAACACTTCAAAAATATAAGGATGAATGACCCATAACAACTACATGTGACCCTTTACAACTTCATGTGATAACACCCCCAGAGTAATAATGACACTACGGGGTCGAGACTCATAAACAACATGACACTTCCACATATATGGTTGGCCCAAAACAACATAAAATACATCAAGAGGGGAAACATCACACACTACCTCATATTTGAAGGGATGGATTCCATAGGACAGACGACATTGTTGGCTGATATAGAGATCTCGTCCCTGGTGAAGCTACCCAATGTTGTATGGTTGCGGGTGTGGTGTCTTCAACAACCCCAACTATTTGACGACCTTATATGAAATGATTTTCTTATGGATGTCATTATTAACAATGAAATGCAATCGGGTCCCCTTCATCCACATCTGTGAATGGAAGAGGCACTCTCCCTCTTTAGGATCTACTAGTTCTTTATGGTTGAATTGTTGGGGTCGCGATAGTAGAAATAGGGTCTGTGTCGATGATCTGGTCATTTTCAATGTTTTCTGGATTAGATTTTGAATGAGGATTTGGTTCCTTGTCTTTGACCTCAGCTACCAATGACTATTTTGAGCGAAATTCATTGGTGTTGTGTGAGGGGATTTTTTGGAAGTCACATGACTTCCCATTGCCATTATTCGTCTTTTATTTACCCTTATTTTCTTGTGTATTGGACTAGTTGTTGGGAGGTTTTTGGTTAGGGTCATCTTTACCATGATTTGTTTGTTGCAGATTTGTAGACCCGAACTCCCATTTGTTCTGGTGCCTAAATTTATGCTTGATTTTGAAATCCTATCAATAGGAAAATCCTAATGATGAGATGTTTAGGAAATACATTTCGGTTTGGATGTACCTATGGAGAGCCCCATGGTTTTTTAGAACCAGATGTCACTCAGAGTATTTGATACCCATCTTGGTGCACAAGGTGTGGAAAGTATTTGTGAACTCTGATATTATTTGGCTCTTCTCTTGTTGTAGTGTGGTCCATCTCATGTACTGGTCATCATAGTTATCAACATGGTAATATTGTTACTTGACTGCATTCACAAAAAAATACCAAGTGGGATCGAGCCCATATATTCTAGATTCCTCTATGGAACTTTGCTCCCAGTAAGTTTCCCACCAATGTTTGACATGGGGGAGATCCTTAAGGAGTGAAAAGGTGATATTTTCCTTATCAAGAAAATTCTAAACAAAGAAATAACCTTCTAGTATATTCAACCTTTTTTCTAAGTCATCTGCATCTATATGATCTTCAAATACGGGACTATCAAAATTAACTTGTACCTTGAAGGGAGAGGTTCCTCCAAAGTGGCCACTTGATGTAGATGTGCCTGTTGCTATTGGTAGGAATTGAAGGATGTGGTCAAAATTCTCCATCATTTCGTCCCTTTGTCATGCAAGAGATTGCTCAAGCAACAAGTTAATAGAATCTTCTCTCTGCCTTTTTTTTTCTACTTCCATAGAGGGTTTCTTGGGCATGCGAGAGAGATTTTCCTCAAGGGAGACAACCTTGAGACCTAACCTGCTATACTCAGACCTCATCAGGGACACTCACTGAAAAATAATCAAGAACAACCTTCTCTAATACCACTGATCCAGATTATTTTTGGAACGAAATGAAAGAAGAGATGTTACAATAAAATACACATAAAAATTTCCAGAAACTGAGAAACACAACAATACATGATTTCTATTAAAGAAATAAATGTACAAAGACTGTAAAAATACAAAGTGCAAGACTTGCTAGAATGGTGGAAACTCTATCTCTGAGAAGAGATGTGACAGCTATGCTCATTCACAAGAAGATGATTACAATGAGGCTCTGAAGGCCTTTTTATGATAAGAATGAATTCCAAAACCCTAGACATCCAAAAAATTAACCCTAGAAGATGAAGCGCCAAAAGTCATGTGGGCCCCATTAGGGTAAGTTAGTACATTAACTTCATGGTATCGTAACTTTTGCATATGATCTTCGTTTTAGGCATGCGATAACCCATTGTAAAGGTCTTTTCGATAACTATGAATTATGTTCTCAAACTTTAACTTTGTTTATAGTTTAACTATGAAAAGGAAAGAAAACACTGTTTAGAGCTCCAAAACGACCCTAGAAGTACAGAAAGATGTATTGACATGAAAACTTCCAAAATAAGCCAATTGGAATAGGTGGGTAGCCACCAATATGCACCTGCATGTTGTGTAGGGATTCATGACAGCCTCATAAGTGAAAAACACGTAGTTACAAAGAAATGTCCCCATTACAAAAAAATGTGATGAACTGAAAACTATTAAGATGAGCCATTTGGAAGTTGGAATAGGTGGGTGGCCACCAATATCCACCTAGATCAAGGAAAACACTTTTGGAAGTTCATAGATTCATTTTCAGTAGTAGCTGCACCACTCCACACCATA
>JZKD02S0501186.1:118936-143791 GCA_000966675.3 Picea glauca | reverse complement strand
GGAGAAACATTATAAGATGAATGTTGTCTTCTTATTTTTCTATCAGCACCTGGTTATAACATGAGAACCCATTGGTAAATGAGTAGCATTCATGACCAACGACTTCATTAATGATTTCATCAATGAAGGGGGTGGGGAACGAATATGTCACAGTCAATTTATTAAGTCCCCTGAAATCGACAAAGATTCTTAGTTTCTTGGGATCATGTTTCTTTTGTCGCACCACCATGGGGCTTTCCCATTTTACTTTTCCGATGGGGTAAATGATACAGTTTTTTAGAATCCCTTCAATCTCATTTTAAATGATTGAATTATATTTATGGGCTATATTGTATGGTCATTTTTTGATTGGCTTTGCTCCCAGAATGAGTTCGATCTTCATCTCTCCCATTTCATCTACAAGTAATTTCAAGTCTTTGTAGTCATGGGAAAAAATCTCTTGATATTCTTTTAACAGGCTGACTATGTCAACTATTTTCTTGTCTGATCCAGGATCTTTTCATTGAAGTGACTTATAACATAAATTAAAGTGCACCATTAAAGAAGGAAAATCTCAATAATGAAGATACATAAGCATCAAATCTGAACCCAAAACTTGATAACGGAGTTCGTCCCTGATATACTACGTCTTCGGGTACTTCTCTCAAATGAGTAGGCCTTTTTATTAACTCAACAAAAGAATTTGGCAAAATACATAAGTATACTTCATTTTGGAATTAAGTTGTAGAATATTTGCTCAGATCATCAAACAGACAACACCATTGAATTTGTGGCATTGAATTACCAAAAAATAACTATCTTCACGCCTCAATCCAACTCTGGCACTCCCAGACCCAAGAGAAAATTTGTATCGGTTTCTGTGCCTTGCAACCTGCAATTAATGCCAAGAAAATGCCTCGAAAATTGTGCCCAACCGTACCTTCATGCGCCTCTTCCCTGTGCACTGGAGGATTTCAATTTTTAAATAAAAATTGTGGGCATTGTAAATAATGAGGTCGTTTGGCCTATTGGTTGGCAGAGCTATAGTTGAGGCATATACAATGGGCGAGGTCTCGGGGTCGAGCCCGCGGGCCTCCCCTTTTGGGTGTATTTTATAAATTATATATATAATTGTATATGGATGTTCCACCAACTTGGAGGTGGTTTATATTGGACCGTTAGGCCTCCATATCTGGTGAGGTTCTGCTAGATTTGGTGGATCCATTTTCTTTTTTTATTTTTGAATTTCAGATCTCGGGCCCTCATTAGGAATTTTCCCACTGCCACATGCAATCCCATGACTAGGCCACATGGAAGACAACCATTGGGCCATGCCAACCACCTATACAGCCACCTACCATGTCACCATACAGTCTACCATGTGGCGCATTTTTATTGGTCCATGAATTGACCCAAAAAAGACAAAAAATGAGTAACACGTGGTAGCCTATGGTGTTGCCATGTCACCATGTTGTCGTCATGATGAAGTCAGCATGACAAATGTCACCTCCTTTATGTGACATGTACATTTTGTTAGCGTCAGAAATCACTCTTGGATTGCTTGCAGGAGTAGAGCCCAACGCCCATTAGTTTTATGTCACGATTTGTTTAATGGGGTGATCAGATGGGTGAAGACTCAAGAAAATATAGCTTTAACTCAGAAAACTGGGTCTCGTATGTAGAAAGCAAGGGAGATCTTGATCCAACTTCTGTCAGTAAATTATTAAAGGGTGGTAGAAGGAAGACTTGTGAGAAGGGCGAGCAAGACTGATTTGAGCAACAGGCCTTCGGAAGCTTGACGACGAAAAACTCGGAAGCCAAGATCCTCTTGGTCCAGAGCTTCAAGGAGTTGAGGGGTGACTCGACTGAATCCTTCAATTCCAAGTCGTTTCAGCACTGAGCACATCACAAGAATCGATTAGAAACAAAGTAACTATTATAGTGATCCAACCTACATCATCCTATAACAGCCACAACTCGACTGGATCCTCCAATTCCGAGTTGTTCTAACACAGTAAACAAAGATGAAAAAAGAAGCTGACATCCATAAAGTAATAAGTCTCAAATGCCTTATACATTAAACAGAACGACCAGCGCTTCATCAAAACTTTACAATCAAGAGCTTTTCTCAACCCTCCATCCCCTTCAAAATACAAAGACCCAGTCTATATACTTAGGAAAATTCACCTCACAGAGGCGTGTGCAGTCACCCAAAGCTTGGTGTCCCTTCAGTCAAACTCATACTGATATCTTTCTTTAAGCGCCACCTTAACTACGCATGGCCCCTGTAAGGAGGGTAGCTGATCCATTAAGTGTTGGGCTAGCGTGCACAGACTTCTCTGTCAAGTCGAGGACTTCGACATGGCTTCTTTGAAAAATTTGATACATAGGACCTCTTTGAGTAGACCACTTGCCAGACCCTCCATTCTCTATACTTAATGAATGAAAATAGGTTTCAGTCACCCGCTCTTCATCATTTACTCCAAGCGAGAAACAGTATTGAGGTCGGACCCGATGGCGCCTGGACATCACGAGGATCCCCTCTGTAACTAAACTCGGCGCCTTTGGCCTTCTATACACAACTCCTTTCTTTCTCCAAGTGACCACAGGCTGTGACCACGACGCTTTCGACATTCGCGAATGGAAAGGAGCTAATCCCTGCATTTAGAAATCGCGATGAGCGAAACGCTGAGACAGCTCAGTCTGGTGCCACGCGTCCTTCTAAGATCTAATGGTCCTAAAACTCACTCGAAGATATTGTGGGCCCGGGTCCGAGACTCTCCCGGCACCTCACGCATCAGAATATAACGAAGCTGCTCTTTACACCTTGGAGTTGCGATGGGCGAAATGCCGAGATGGCTCAGTTTGTCGCCAGTTGTCCCTTTTGGATGGACGGCTAAAAATGCTTCGTGATATTGCGGGCCCCACTTTCGGCGCTATCGGGGTTCGGGGTTCGATATGTAGAACAACATGAAAATCTGGCCCCTCAAACTCCCGAATGCTGAAATGTCGACATGACTAGATCTCGTGCCACGTGTCCTTAGGATGAATGGACGAGGGGGCATTCGATATTTAAAAGGGAGTCGCCCTCGTTTACATGCTCTCTTGAAGTGACTTAGTGCTAGGACCATGGGCTCGACTCCAAAGGCACTTTCGGCATTTCGCCGATTGGCGATCTCAACTGCAACTAATGGGAGGCTCCTTGTTTCCCGAAACTCCGATCTCCAATACACTGAATGGAAGCCACCTGTCTCAATTGGATCAGATGACCCAGATTTGTCTTGAATTATGAGAGCTCTCTCTCACATTAACCCCAGGGAAACTTGGCAACCCCAAAATCCCGACGACTATTGATCAACTTTATAGGTGGATATCAGTGGCCGTCAACAAAACTTTGCCCATTCGCTCAAAATGTAACTGAAAAGTGGTTCCTCCGTGCTGCACTTGGGTGCTTCCCGGGAAATCCTGCAGACCTGTGTACCTTTGTTCCCTGATACCAAAATTGATGCTAACATTAGGCTCCATGGGGGATAGAGTCACCCCCGTGATGCTCTAAGGACTCATTTTGCAGTTCCAGTGCCTTGCTGTTGGGCTATGGAGTCATTATTAAGCCAAAAAATAAAAATGAAAACGAACAAAGAAACAAAAAGGACAATATTTACAAACAAAGGATCCATCTGACACTCAAACAAAACATTTCTTCAGAAAATGCCCATTCACTGGGATGTTGAAAACTTCTTCACCTTCCAAACCTCGCAACCTATACGTGTTATTTGAGAAAGTCTCAGAGATTTTGAAAGGCCTGATCCATAGGGCTTCAAATTTGCTGTGTTTGCCCTTATCTTTCTTAGGAGAATCCCATTTCAGCACAATGTCTCCTATCTGGAACCACTCCTTCCTGGCCTTCTTATCGAAAACTTGCTTGATCTTTTGCTGATGGTCCTGAATTTTGTCCACTGTCTACTCCCTAGCCTGCTGGACCTCCACTAACTAATGAATCCTTCTGATCATGTCGTTAGGCTCCTCCTGGTGGTCCTGGAGGAATTTTGCTATAGGAATGACTAAATGAGAAGGGAAAACAACCTCCGCTCCATAGACTAATTAGAAAGGAGAGACGCCAATAGATCTCTTTGTGGTCACTCAGTCGGCCCATAGAGCAAATTTTAATTTAGAATGCCAAGCCTTCTTGTTGTCTTCCACTAGCCTTTTGATGATCCTTATCAGTATTTTTTTGGAGGATTCTGCTAAATCGTTACCCTGTGGATAATATGGGGTGGAGTGAATCAGCTTGATTCTGAACTGCTCACAGAACTTGGCCAATGGCTCGGACCCGAAAGTGGTTGCGTTATCAGTGAAAATTTTACTCGGGTAGTCAAATCTCATGATGAGGTCCTCCAGGAATCCAATGATTACCTTGTGGGAAGCACTCCTGGTAGGGATAGCTTCGATCCACTTGGTAAAGAAATCTGTAGTAGTTAGTATCCACCTGTGCTTCCCACTGGAAGCAGGGTGAATTTATCCAATGAAATCTAGGCCCCACTACTGGAAAGGTCCTGAAACCACCACTGGATTTAATGACAGAGACTTGAGTTGTTGCTTTCCTGCAAATTTTTGACATTTGATGCAGGATCTGACCCCTTTGCAGACGTCAATGAACATGGTAGTCCAGTAGTATCTAGCCCTGAGGATTTTGTGGATTGTGGTTTTCCAGAAATGGTGCCCTCCACATAAGTCGCTATGAAATTCAGCCACGATCATTTCGGCCTCTTGTGGACTCATGCATTTTAAAAGTACCCGTAGGGGGTCTTTCCAATATAACGTTTGATCGATCAGGTAGTATCTAACTGCCTTGAGATTCAAAGCTCTTTCTTTGTTCCTTTGCAGGTCGTCTGGGGGCCGCAACTCTTGCAGAAAGTATATGACATCTTTATACCAAGGACATCGAGGTAATGGGGGTTCTCTTCGAGGGTCCATTTAGATAGCCGACTTTGTGGAATTTCTGAGCATTCTTTTATGAAACTTATCCCTAGGGATTGGCAGTTTGCTTCAGCCAACAGTTTGGCTAAACCTTGACCTTTGATCAATTTGGTGGGCCTTATTTCCAGGTAAAATTCCATAATTTTGGCTATCCATTTACTCCTTCTCCCGTCTATGTCAGGATGAATAAGAATGTCTTTAACAACAGTCGAGGGGACATAGGCGATGATTTTTGACTGTAGGACATAGGTTCTAAAAGCTTTGAGATCTTTTACTAGAGCATAGGCCTGCTTCTCCATAGTGTCATACATGACTTCGACATCCCTCAATGCTCGGCTGAAATACGCAATAGGTTGCTCTAGCCCAATGTCGTTTGTCTGTAATAGAACAACAACCACTGTGTCAGGTGAGGCAAAGGAGAAAATAAGGAAATCCTTCTAGTAGTCGGGATTGATAAGAATAGGAGCTTCAGTCAGGGCCTTCTTGATTTTCTCAAAGGAATGTCGCGATTGAGAGGTCCACCTTACTTCATTTCCTTTCTTCAACATGGCTGTTATAAGCTTTACTTCCTCAGTAAATTTAGGCATGAACCTCCTCAGAAAATTAATTTTACCGAGGAAAGATTGGACCTCCTTCTTAGACCTCGGGATCGATAAGGCTTGTATTGCCTCAACTCTGCTGGGATCAATTCTGACTCCTTCCGCTGATACTATGTGGCCTAGTAACTTTCCCTCCTGCATGGTGAATAGAGATTTCTTGGGGTTTAATGAAACGCCAAAATTTCTACATTTCAAGAAAACCTTCCTGAGATGGCGACGGTGCTCTTTATCAGATTTTGAAAACATTGTGATGTCATCTAGATAAACGACCACAAATTTATCCTTTTCCCCAACGAAAGCTATGTCCATGGCACGCTGAAATGTTGCCCCTACATTCATTAATCCAAACGGCATCTTGGCGTACATGAATGTCCCCCATGGAGTGGTAAATGTCGTCTTTTCCCTGTCCTCAGGTAGAACAGAGACCTGATTGTAGCCAGAGAAACCATCAATCATGGATATCCTGTAAGCTCCTGCTGCCTTTTGCAGTATGTGTTCCATCTTTGGCAAAGGGTAGTTATCCTTTCGTGAGCTTCTGTTCATGTTTCTAAAGTCTACATAGAGCCAAATCTCTCCATTCTTTTTCCTTACTGGCACCAGGTTGGCCACCCACTCTGAGTATCTCAGCGGTACAATGATCTGAGCTTGAAGCAACTTCTTCACTTCCCTCTCCATGATAGGTAGCAGTATAGGATTGATTTGTCTCATCTTCTGCCTAAATGGCTTTGCCTCCTCTTTTAATGGGATTTTATGCTCGATGACAGAAATTTCATATGTTTTGAAGTCCTCGTAGGTCCAGGAAAACACATCAACAAATTCCCTTAGAAGTCCAATGTATTCCGACCTCTGCTCCTTTGTCAGACTTCTCGATATTTTGACAAACCTGGGCTTACTCCTAGTGCCAATGTTTCATTGAATAGTATCAACATCATCTGCTGAGATCTCCCCTTTTAATGCCACATCATTTCCATCAAAAATCCTTTCTAGAGGAACTAATCCTCTTGGAATATGATTGTTGGGTAGATGCACAGTGTTACGCTCTACAATCTTATTCAGAAAATTACCCTCATCAAGCCTTTCTTCAGAGACAGAGTCTTGGTCGATATGCATCTCTGAAAATTCTTCGACGGTCTCCAAGAACTTCTTGATCTCGAGATCATCCTCGAATACCTTCCAATGCTTGACGTTGTTAGGTATGGAGGGCCTGTATTTTACTTCCACATCATATATGAATTTAGGCTGCAAGGGTACTTTGAAATTACTTGCTGATGTAGAAAAGGAATCTGCCATTGTGTTCTCCTCTCTTGGGATGAAATAAATGTTAAATGATGAGAAGAAACTATCAACTAGGTCCCACACCTCATTTCTATAGCTTCTGAGTCGAGGATTCTTAGCTTGATAAGCATTTCTGACCTATTGGACCACCAACTTTGCATCATCGAACACTGCTACCTCCTGAATTCCCATTTCCCTTGTGGCTCTCAACCCCAGGACAAGAGCTTCATACTCTGCCACATTGTTGGTAGCTTCAAATTCCATCTTGTATGATAGAGATATGGTTTCCTGAGCGGGTGACATAAAAACCACCCCAGCTCCAGCGCCTTCCCTGGAAGAGGTTCCATCAAAGAACATTTTCCAGACGGGGGTGATGGAGGGAGGAAATTTAGGGGAAATGGTGGGCTTCTTTCTGAGTTTGAGAGGAGGCTCAGGGGCATGGGTGAGTTGTAGTAAACTGGAGCCTAAATCAGTGTCCAAGGCAAAGATGGGATGATTCGTAGGGTTGGCTTCATCGCTGATTATATAGGCCAGTTGGGCTTCTCTGTATAGCCTTCTATACTCTCCTCCAAACATTGGGATAGTAGCATATGTAAGGTCCATCTACAAGGTTCCCCCCAGTTGTTTTATCCAAGAGCTTGATAACAACATACCAAACTTGGGGGGACATCGGCTACTACAATATCCATGACCACACGTTTCATGGGCAGCTAAAAAAAGGTCACGACCAGGTCTTTGATAACTCCTAGACACTGAACCCTTCTGGATTCAAAGGAATAGAGGTCATTATAGGCTCGGGTGACTTCTAGTCCTAACTCTTCCATGACGGTTTTGGGCATGAGGTTGTGAGAATCCCCCGAATCCATTAAACAGTTGTGTAGTACCTTGTCATGTATGTTCAAAGAAGTGTAGAAGGGAGGGGATGAGTCATTCCTGTCTTCTACCATAGGACCTAGAATAACTACAGGATTTTCATCTTGAAAATTGATGGAGTCTATGGGAAGGATTGAGACCTCGGACTGTAAAATATCAGAGAAGCATTTCTTGAACCCTTCACATTTAATCAATTCTATCAGGGGCACAGGGATTCTGATTTTTTGAATTTCATGCTCGAAATTAAAAGAAGACGAGAGCTTTGGGATTTCTCTTATTTTGGGAACATGACTCTGAACTATGGGAGAGGGGAGGTGAGTCTTCTTACCTCTGTGACTGTTCGCTGCATCATTAGTAGGCTTCTTTGATCTAGCGGACCGCTCAGGAACATCAGGTGCTGTTGTCCTTTTTTTAGACCTCAGATCATATCTGCCTTGGCTGCCACTAGCCTTGTCTCCCTTGCTCAATTCATTTAGCTGACTGTCCATGAGAGAATCCTTGTATGCTGATTGAATGAGATGAGGAAAAGGAGGCATGTCTCCGAAGCAATGGATTTCAGGATCAAGTTCCTCTGCTCCTTCTTGTTCCTCCTCGGCCACAAAATTGTTTTGAAAAGGGGCCTGAATTTTCTGGTAGTCTCTGTCTCTTCCCCTTTCTCTCTGCATAGTCGGGAGAGTTATATTCTTTTGCCTCCTAAAGCCTCCTTTGTTTTCAGTGTTTTGAGGGCCCCTATATGCTTGTCTTCCCTCCACCTTCATTTTCTCCATCTCTGCAGATAGAGACTTCACCAACTTGGTCAATTCGTCCACTTGAGGGTGGGGCACCGACGGGCCAGAAGTTGAGGCTTCAGATCTTCCCTTTCTCCTGTTTGCATCAACCTTGTTCCTCAGTTTGTCAGATTCTAATACATTAGATTCCACCTCTATGGATGCATCTTGCATTTGAGCTAAGGAGGTGGCTCTTCTTTCTCTTAATAAGAGACAAAAATCGAGATCAAACGCACTAGCATAAGAAATTTTGGCTGAGGCTTCTGAGGGATTTATTTCAGTAGGAATCTTATTATACATATTATTGAAGGAGAAGTCGGAGATGGATTCTCCTTCCATCTTCTTCAGAGACTCGAACTCTGTAATGTAATACATGAAATCTTTCCTATCTCCCCACTGCCTCAGGAAAGCACTATCTAGAGCTTCAATCCCAACAATAGATCCTGGAGCCAATCCTCTAAACCATTTCCTCACCTCGCCATCTAGGCTATGTATGAAGACTCTCATCCAGACATATTCATTTTCAATGCTGAGGTTGTCTGCATAATTGTAGAAAGCAACCAAGTGCTCCTCCGCAGTTACGTCCCCTTCCCCGATGAACTTGGGCATTCATAAGATGGGGTAGAACTAAGGGAGCATATCTGGCAGCTACTATGGCATCCATTCTATTCAGACGGGGATTAGAACCAGCCATAGGAATATTAGGTGGAGGATAACTGGGAGGAGAAGGAGTTCGCGAAGGGGCTATTGGGAATGAGTCCCAAAGCGGAGTGGGGAACAAGAGGGGATTTAAGGAGAAGGCTAATGAGCTCAAGTCAACAGGTGCTTCTCTTTGCATAGGAGTAGTAAAGATAGGAATGGGAAAATCTTATGTGATCCCGGGTCTACACCAAGGTACAGTTTCAGGGGAGAGGGGAGTGACAAGGTCTTGTCCCTCCGGTCCCAGACCAGGAGAGGAAAACTCAACAGGAACACTCCCGAAATTTAGGAAATGGGAAACTACGGAAACAGGTCTGTCGAGAAACTTAGGAGGAGAAAAAGGAGTTCCCACAGAAGGATATGGTGAATTACCTGGCTCGGTGGTGGATGCTTCTTCTTCAGAGGCCTTTCCCTTTCTCTGCACCGCGTCTGGATCTGCTTCAGGTGTAGCTAGAGGTATTTGTGGATGAGACCGCGTATGCCTGCCTCTGAAAGCCACAATTAACATGGCAGGTTCACCACAGTGGAGACATCACAATGGAGTCACCAGGTGCACAGTAGCAATCTTCAAAGGCTCTGATACTCGATGCACCTTCAGAATCAGAGGCTCAATGTCGTTCAATCCCGGGGAAAATTTTCAACTTCGTCCCCAGCAACGATGCCAAAAATGTTAGCGTCATAAGTCACTCCTGGATTGCTTGCAGGAGCAGAGCCCAACGCCCATCAGTTTTATGTCAGGATTTGTTTAATGGGGTGATCAGATGGGTGAAGACTCAAGAAAATATAGCTTTAACTCAGGAAATTGGGTCTGGTATGCAGAAAGCAAGGGAGGTCTTGATCCAACATCTTTCAGTAAATGATTAAAGGGTGGTAGAAGGAAGACTTGTGAGAAGGGTGAGCAAGACTACCTCAGGCAACAGGCCTTCATAAGCTTCAGGACAAAAAACTCGGAAGCCAAGATCCTCTTGGTCCAGAGCTTCAAGGAGATGAGGGGTGACTCGACTGAATCCTTCAATTCCAAGTCGTTTCAGCGCTGAGAACATCACAAGAACCAATTAGAAACAAAGTAACTATTATAATGATCCAACCTACATCATCCTATAACAACCACAACTCGACTGGATCCTCCAATTCTGAGTTGTTCTAACACAGTAAACAAAGATGAAAAAAGAAGCCGACATCCATAAAGTAATAAGTCTCAAATGCCTTATACATTAACCAGAGTGACCAACGCTTCATCAAAACTTTACAATCGAGAGCTTTTCTCAACCCTCCATCCCCTTCAAAATACAAATACCCAGTCTATATACTTAGGAAAATTCACCTCACAGAGGCGTGTACAGTCACCCAAAGCTTGGTGTCCCTTCAGTCAAACTCATACTAATATCTTTCTTTAAGCGCCACCTTAACTACGCATGGCCCCTGTAAGGAGGGTAGCTGAGCCATTAAGTGTTGGGCTAGTGTGCATAGATTTCTCTGTCGATTCGAGGACTTCGACATGGATTCTTGGAAAAATTTGATACACAGGACCTCTTTGAGCAGACCACTTGCCAGACCCTCCATTCTCTATACTTAATGAATGAAAAGAGGTTTCAACCACCCGCTCTTTCCATCATTTACTCCAAGCGAGAAACAGTATTGAGGTCGGATCGGATGTTGCCTGGAAATCATGAGGATCCCCTCTGTAACTAAACTCAGTGCCTTTGGTCTTCTGTACACAGGTCCTTTCTTTCTCCAAGTGACCATGGGCTGTGACCACGATGCTTTCGACATTCACGAATGGGAAGGAGCTAATCCCTGCATTTAGAAATCATGATGAGTGAAACGTCGAGATGGCTCAGTCTGGTGCCAAGTGTTCTTCTGAGATCTGACGTTCCTGAAACTCACTCGGGGATATTGTGGGCCCAGGTTCGAGACTCTCCTGGCACCTCGTGCATCGGAATATAACGGAGCTACTCTTTGTGCCTTGGAGTCGCGATGGGTGAAACGTCGAGATGGATCAGTTTGCTGCCAGGTGTCCCCTTTGGATGGACGGCTGAAAATGCTTTGTGATACCGTGGGCCCCACTTTCGACACTATCGGGGTTCGGGGTTTTGAGATGTAGAACAACATGAAACTCTCAGCCCTCGAACTCCCGAATGCAGAAACGCCGACACAACTAGATCTTGTGCCACGCGTCCTTAGGATGAATGGATGAGGGGGCATTCGATATTTAAAAGGGAGCCACCCTCGTTTATAGGCTCGCTTGAAGTGACTTAGTGCTAGGACCACGGGCTCGGCTCCAAAGGCGCTTTCGAAATTTCGCTGATTGGTGATCTCAAATGCAATGAATGGGAGGCTCCTTGTTTCCCAAAACGCTGATCCCCAATACATCGACTGGAAGCCACCTATCTCAATTGGATTGGACGACCCAGATTTGTATTGAATTATAGGAGCTATCTCTCGCATTAACCCCGGGGCAACTTGACAGCCCCGAAATCCCGACGACCATTGATCAACTTTATAGGTGGATCTCGGTGGCCATCATCAAAACTTCTCCCATTCGCTCGAATTGTAACTGAAAAGAGGTTCCTCCATGTTGCGCTTGGGTGCTTCCCGGGCAATCCTGCAAACCTGTGTATCTTTGTGCCCTGATACCAAAATTGTTGCTAACACATTGTATGGATGTTGACGTTATCTGTACTAATGTTGACGTCAATAGTACGGATGCTGACTCATCCCCTGCTGACTGGGCTAGGTTGACCAAACATTGACCATGAATATCTTTCGATCTCTAACTTTGTTTGACGATCCGTTTGTGTTGTTGGAAATATTACAAAGCGCTCTTCGCGATGATGCCACTTTCACTTAGTTTTTAGGACTTTGCGTTTTTTCCCTTTCTCTATCTACTGAGGCCCTTCTGAGCTTCATGATTTTCTTTTGCGAATTCTAAGTTGTCCTTAGTCTTCTCTGTATCCTTTTTGTATCATGCCTTCCCACCGAGATAATTTTGGACCATCAAAATATTTCATCAATCAACATATAAGTGAGGGAAGAGTTCGCTCACCTTGTCCTTCTCAATCCACTTTGCTTTTCTTGGATGTGTGCCCTTTAAACCTACTCAAAGATATTCAGCATCACCCCTACGTGAAGTCCTTATCCTTTTGTCCAAGATAATATCTTACTTTAACTCATCCAAGTACTTAGGAGAAAACTCATCAACTGAAGGTATTGAAACTTCCTCAACCTGAACCATGATCATGGGAGGCTCAAAAAGTTTAAAGTTCTCTACATTTACAACTGAGTGAATCTGTATATAATGTGGAAGATCTAGATGAAAAGCATTAGCACCACTTTTCTCTAAAATGGTGAAGAGTTCATAATGAATGGGATTGAGTTTATTTCCTTCACCCTTCAATATTTCCTTGTTGATGTGAAGTCATACCTAGTCTCCAACCTGGAACTAATGATCAACCCTGTGTTTGTCATGATGAGATTTATACTTTTCTTGAATTTTATCCAACTGTTCCCTGACTTATTGATGTACCTGCTGGATCCTCTTGATGAACTTTCAAGCTCTGTCTTCATTTATTTCTTCATTTGAATCGACATATCTCCTATACATCAAGTCAAAAGGAAATTTAGTTACGTACCCAAAACATGTCTCAAAAGGCGAACACTGAGTGGAGGAATGTAAGGCTCGGTTGTAAGCATGTTGTACATAGGGTATATGTTCATCCCATACTTTGGGATTCTTGCTACAGTATCCTTGAAGCAAAAGTACCACTATCCAGTTAACAACCTCTGTCTATTCGTCGGTCTGTGGATGGAAATAATTGCTCCTCTTCAACTTTGTGTCCATCATTCTCCACAAGCTTAACCAAAAATACCCAAGGAATCGAGTATCTCAATTCGAGATAATGGATGTGGGTAACCCAAAGTGAAACCAAACATACTGAAAGAAGAGATTAGTAGTCTTCTCATGAGTGATCTTCTTTTTACATGGAATTAAGATACACATCTTTTTGAACCTATCCACTACAACATACAAATAGTGATGACCCATTTTCGACATTGGTAAACCCCCTACAAAATCCATGGAGATAATTTCCCATGGATGGGATGGAATAGGCAGTGGTGAGTATAGCCCATGTTTTCTATTAGTGGACTTAAAAGTAGAACACATCACACACCCCTTTACATATTTAGTTACAATTTCTTTCATTTGAGGCCAGTAACAAAAACTTTCCAAATGAGCCATAGTTTTTCTTACACCAAAATGCCCAGACACAAGAGAAGTGTGAGCTTCTCGTATTACATGGACTCATTCACTTGTAGGAATACATAGCTTTCCAATATGAGAGAGTAGTTTTCCCTGCATACAATAGTTCTCTACTTGTGCACCATGGGTTAGCTTCTCATATACTTCTTTAAAATATTCATCAATGGCATATTGTTCCACATAGCTATCATGATATAAAGAAGCATTCTTCAAAATAATAGAAGCAACAATAGGAGGTCTAGAAAGCAATATATCAACTACATTGTTACTTGTACCCTTTTTGTACTTGATTACCAAATGAAATTGTTGTAGGAAACCCATTACTATGTAACGACAAGATTGTTGTAGTTTGGTTTGTTCTTGGAGATACTGTAAGGGTTGGTGATTTGTATGTATGATTATTTCATTCCCTAACAAGTAGTGCTTTCATTTCTTTATGCTTTGAACTAATGCATACAACTCTTTATCATATGTAGGATACTTCAGAACAACTTGGTTAAAATTCTCAGAGTGGTAGCAGATAGGCTTATGATATTGCATCAATACTGCACCCATGGTGTATCCGATGGCATCTGTCTCAATCTTGAAGGGATGTTGAAGATTCGGTAATGCTAATACTGGCACAGTACTGATCTTTTCCTTCAAAGTGTCGAAAGATTTTTGTTTCTTTCCTCCCAACTAAAAAGTGTTCTTCACACTGGTTAAGGCATGCAAAGGAGCTGCTATAAAGGAGAAGTTTGAAATGAACCCCCTCCAATACTGGACTACACCTAAGAAGCTTTGTATCTCGGTTACACTTTTGGGATCAAGACAATTTACAATTACATCAATCTTGGATGGATCATCTTTTAATTGTCCTCCCCCTACAATATGACCTAAGTACACAAGTGCAGCCTTGCCAAATTCACATTTGAACAATTTTATATACAATGTTTCCCTTTGCAAAGTATCCAATACTTTCTTTACATGCCTCACATGTTCATCCCAAGTCCCACTAAATATAATAATGTCGTCTAAATATACAATCAAAAAATCATCTAGAAAAGGCTTGAATACATCATTCATCACACACAGGAAGGTTGTCAAAGCATTACAAATCCCAAATGGCATAACTAACCATTCAAACAATACCTGTTTGGTTTTAAAGGAAGTCTTCCATGCATCCTGTTCTACAACCCTGATATGATGGTATCCACTGTGCAAATCCAACTTAGTGAAATAAACAACATTCTTTAACTGATCTAGTAAATCATCTATACGAGGAAGAGGGTATCAATTTTTCACAGTGATTTTATTTAAGGTCCAATTATCGACACACATTTTCCATGTGTCATATTTCTTTGGCACCATCACAATCAGAGAACCACAAGGAGATGAGCTGGGCATGATGACCCCTTGATCCAATAATCCTTGTGTGTGCTTCCTAATCTCTGTCATCTCTACAAGTGACATCTTGTACATGCCCACATTAAGAAGAGGAGAATCCTACTAAAGATGTATTTCATGTTGGATTTTCCTCCTAGGAGGTAATCCATCTGGTTCCTATAAAATATCATCATACTTATAAACAATATCAATTAATTCTTTCTTATGAGAAGGATCACATCCTTGGAAAGTGTCGGATGTTCTAACATCTTTCTCCCTTACAACCATGAGTACATATCTCTTATTAATTTTTATGAGTCTCTTCATCTGTCCTGTACTAACAAGTGTTGTGTTTACCCTCATGCTGCGAGCTCTAACAATATATTCCACTCCTCCCTTAGTAAGGTGGTATTCTTTCTCATGACGAAAGAAGACTTCTTTTCTATCATAAAGATAAGGAATCCCCAACACTATGGCACATATATCAAGTGATACAACATCCAAATCCACTTCATCAATCAACTTTGAAGCAATAGAAAATCAGACCCTACATTCTTTGGTGACATTAACTTTTTCTTTATCACATACCCAACCAAGAGGATAAGGCTTTGGATGTGGTTTCGTTTCAAGACCCATATTTTTGACAAGTGCTTCAGATATCAAGTTTACTTGGGAACCCGGATCAAATAATGTATCTATCTTAGTTTGTTTAGGTACAACTCTTATATGAAATAATTCATTCCTCTTTCATTCATCATCATGAGATTCATTATTGGAATCTGAACTAGCATTAATGGAATCTTTACCTTATACTCCAGCTACTTTGATCTTTCCTTTGTCTCTTGAATCATAACCAATATCTTGTTGCACTATAGAAATAGTTTTTTTCTTCCCCTTTCCACCGAACTGTTTCGATCACTTCTCTGGATGTATTTTCCAACAATGTTCATCATCGTGACCACTTTTTTGGCAATGAGTGCAAGATGGATTTCCTTCTTCTCTCTTTGTCATGGCGGTCTTCTTGTCCTTCCTTTTAAACTTCTTAAATGGCTTATGTGGGATATTGGAAGGTTTCTTTGTGTGATCTTATTGAACATGCTTTCCCCTGTTCTCAAGGTGAGTGGCTTGCACACAAACTTTGTCCATACTGGTGGGGTTAAACAATAGAAAAGTATGATGAGTATGATTGTGAAGTGTGCCAATATACTTCATTAAAGTTTCATAAGAATCCAAAGGAATGTTTAATGCAAGGGATTTCTTCCTAAATTCTTCTGTGAAACTTTGTACAGTTTGAACTTTACTTTGTCTTAAATTTTTCCATTCCGTCATTGCTTTATGTAAATAACCCAATGGATAAAATTTCTTCCTTATCGCTGATTCAAATTCCAACCATGAGAAAATAATATTACCACACTAATGTGTTGGAGTTTTCTCTCCCACCATACGAGAGTGGTGCCTTCCAGCTGAAGAGAAGCCAGTTTCACTTTAACTTCGTCTTCATCAATCTGTTGAAAATGGAAATATACTTCAACCTGTCGGATCCAATTATCTATCTTTTCAGGATTAGCATCTCCATTAAACATAGTTAAAAAAAAAATTACATCAAGCTTTAATAATGGTTTCTTAAAAGAGGCTTTATGACTATAATGATGAGAATGATGAGAATGCTCAAAGGAAGAAGAATTACAACTTGATGGTGAAGATGGAGGGTATCCTACAACCCATAGATTTACCGAAGCATCATCATTAGCTTGTGCTTCCTTTTTCTCCCCTTTCTTCTTCATCCTCTTCTCATAGTCTCCATACATTTGTTCGACCATTTATGACATGCAATAAAAAACCATATGGAATTTTTTCTCTTGTTCATCACGCTTGTCCTCTTCTACCATTTTCTTCCTTCAGGATGCATGGCCAACTTTGGGATTGAAAGTCTTAATATTTACTTCACCCTATTTATGCTTGGCCCTAGTAAGCATTCACACTCAACAATCCATGTCAAAGATGACTGCTTTGATACCAACATGATCTAAGATCTTTTCATCGAAGTGACTTATAAAGAATTGTATTAAATGAGCATAAATTAAAGTGCACCATTAAAGAAGGAATATGTCAATAATGAAGAGACATAAGAATAAAATCTGAACACAAAACTTGATAAGGGAGTTCGTCCCTAGTGGACTATGTCTTCAGGTCCTACTCTCAAATGGGTAGGCCTTTTTATTAACTCAACAAAAGAATTTGGAAAAATACATAAGTATACCTCATTCTAGAATTAAGATGCAAAAGATTTGCTCAGATTAGAAAACAGACAACACCATTGAATTTGTGGCGTCGAATTACCCAAAATTGACTTTCTCCATGCCTCAATCTGACTCTGGCACTCCCAGTCCCAAGAGAAAATTTATCTCAATTTATGTGCCCTGCAACCTGCAATTAATGCCAAGAAAATGCCTCGAATACTGTGCCCATCCATACTATCGCATGCCTCCTCCCTGTGCACTGGTGGATTTCAACTTTTAAATAAACATTGTGGGCGTTGTAAACAATGAGGCCATTTGTCCTATTGGTTGGTCGAGCTATAGTTAAGGCGTATACAATGGGGAAGGTCCCAGGGTCAAGCTTGCGGGCCTCCCCTTTTGGGTGTTTGTTATAACTTATATATATAAATTTATATGGAGGTTCCTCCAAATTGGGGGTGGTTTAGATTGGACCATTGGGCTGCCAAATCTGGTGGGGTTCCGCCAGATTTGGAAGACCCATTTTCTTTTTTTATCTTTGAATTTCAGATCTCGGGCCCTCATTGTGCATTTTCCCACTGCCATGTGGAAGCCCATGACTGGGCCATGTGGCAGCCAACCATTGGGCCACACCAAGAACCTGTACAGTCACCTTCCATGTCACCATACAATCTTCCACCTAAGCCTGTCATGTCACCATATGATCTTCCATGTGGATATACAGACTACCACATGGCACTTTTTCATTGGTCCATGAATCAACTCGAAAAATCCAAAAATGAGTGACACGTGACAACCTCTGGTGCTGCCACATCATAATGATGATGTCATCCTAACACATGTCTCCTCCTGTGTGTTCCACGTACACTATACAGATGTTGATGTCATATGTACTGATGCTGACATCAGTAGCATGGATGTTGACTCATCCCTTGTTGACTAGGCTAGGTTGACCAAACTTTGACCACGAATATCTTTCGGTCCGTAACACCATTTGATGAGCCATTTTCACTATTAGAAATCTTGAGATATGCTCTTCACGATGATGCCACTTTCACAGATTTTTGAGGACTTTAAATTTTTTCCCTTTCTCTATATGCTGAGGCCATTCTGGGCTTCTTGAGTTGCTTCTGCAAATTTTGAGTTGTCCTTACTCTTCTCTTGATCCTTTTTGGATCATTTTCAGTCCAATAATCACCTATTCATACCATTTTTGGGAGATCATCATTTGATATGTCAAATTGTTTTGTTTTAATTTTGGTCTCCATCCATTCTAGTGGTTTTTCTTCCTTGAGATAATGTTCCCCTTCTTCAATTTTTGTAAATATTTTTAGGAAGTTAGACTATTCATGATATTATTTTTGTTCCATAGCTATATTTAATACTGATTTCACATGGTTTTTCAATGCTGGGTCGTCCTTTTTCCACTGAAACCTTTGTCCTGGACATCTTATATTTTCCATGTTGAGTCTTCATGCTGTCGAGACTTCCTTGTTTTCTGTCAACACAAGATTCCAATTCGATGTCAATCCTAAATCCATCTTCATCTTCCCTTTTTCTTTATTTCCAATTGGTGTCGGATTTTCTAATAATTTTATGATTTGTTGTGTTGCTTCTCTCAGGTGTTCCTCTTCTGGATTGAATTCAAAGTCTTGTACAAATTTTTCTTTAATTTCTACCCAATTTAACATATGGTTCCAAGCTTCTTCTATAATATACCATTTATTTGGTATTTCATCTAGTGTTCTTGGAAACATGTGGGGCCATACCCTTTCTTCTATGTAACCTATTCTTCGCCACTCATTTTTAAATCACTGAATATGCTCCACTAGATCATACCCAATTCTGAAAATGGAGATATCCAGATATTTGGACAACTTCTTGTCTCCAAACTGTTCATGAAATATGTTGACACATTCATCCATGTTTCTAATCTGGGGGAGTGTGTTCCCCACCATCTTGCAGCTTGGATGTTGAAGGTTTCCACGAGGCGTTGCATCCTTCCTTTCTCTCCAATGGATTTCAACACTTCTTCGACATGTGTCGAAGGTGTATGTCATTCATTATATCATAAGGGTTTTCTCATTTGGTTGTTGGTCGATATGAGAGTGGGAGTCTTTCATATTTTCTTTTCATACACTATTGTCACTACCTAGATCGAGTAGCACATTCTAGGATGATTTGGAATGATTTCAATGGACCAACAATCTTTCATGTGTGCTTCGTAATTCTTGATTTTCCATTTATATAGAGGGAAGTCCTAATTATGTCTGACCGACATGGGAGATTATCTCAAAAATTATCCTCATGCATTTAGTTCTACATAATCTCTTTGTTCGTTGTTTATTTGATACAGGCGCCAAGCCTCTTGGTCTTCATCCCATGATTTAGTCCATGGTTTTCCCTTTTCTAGATCCAAGGGAATGATTATTTTTCTTCCATCGTCTTTTAATTTGACTCTATCTTTTTCATTTTTTGACCCCATGGCTGACTGATAAGTGTTGCATATGTTGGCAGCCCCTTGACTAGGTCTATGAATTCAAAGTTGATTTGAGTCGGAATACCCATTATTTGATTTTCAACGTTTATGAGTATACCAATGGGCTCTATCAATATTTGATCCACAAGTTTGAGATAGTTCATAGTTGTTGCTAAAGGAGGTCAACCTAGTATTATCCATGTTTCTTGAGGTAAGATATTGACTTGATATCGCAAATTTGACAACTACTTGTTTGATCAATAATTCATTGATTTCTTGGTCGACTCATGGATCATAATATTTATTCTTATAAAGGAAATGGTTTCTAATGTTAAAATTCGAAGGGATCATCAATGTGTATTTGATTTACACTAGAAATATCAATACGATGATTTTTGTCTCGAAAAAAAACTTTTAATGTAATTTCTTGTAGGTAGATGCAGACATTATTATAAAGATGCATTAAACATCACTTAAATATTGTAGATAAACACTATAGATCACAACAAGCATCACATATAATACAAGTACGAGACAAAAAATTATTGATATTCCATTAATTCCTCATAATAGAAGGATATTTACATGACATTCATCACCGTTATAGTCTCGTTATAGTCTCCATTTCAAAATTGGGAAAAATGTGATATAGATTCTAAAACTTTCTTCTCTCTAAATATTCCTCCTAAGTTCTCTATAACAAGCCTCTCCTTTCCTATATCTCTACTTACAACCTTATATATGATGTTCCCCATGGGGACCACCTTGAACTATAGGTCGTTTACATAAGTCGACCATAAACGACTTTACATGTATTCACAAGTCCTCGATCAAGTTGCTGCAGCTCTTAGGCGATGCTTAATTGAGGAACAATATGCCTTGTTGTAGCCCTTTATCCACCACAATCAATAATTAGAAGGGTGTTCTATCTAGTCACTAGCTTCACATTGTGGGGTGGTACTGAATAATCTTACAGTGTGAATGGGTTCCAAACTTGGTAATGTATCGAAGAGTCTAATGGAAGATATGGAGTGTGATATGGATATGGAGGGTGCACCACTAGGAAGGAATAAATTAGTGGAAGTGTTGGTTAATGGTTGATGACATATTATGGAACAACTTGAGGTATAGGATTATGGTGGCGATGTGATTTCAGGTAAATTCCCCTACAGTAGTGGGATACTACAGCAAATCAATAACTGTAAAGAAAAAAAATTCTCAAAGATAAGACACAACAAAGATATTATAACCGATTCAATTGAAATAACTATCTTGAGGAGAAGAAAAATAAACTCACCCGCAGTCCTACGTTTGATGTCGTTCGTGAAATCTGAAATCTTCTCATTCTTTACTTATATTTTCCTCTACAACCTACAAGAACTTCAAGCATACAAGCCTATGTAGAGAGGTGGTTATACTAATAACTACCCATTGTTCTAATGAAATATAATGAAATAATAAATGCAACTAGTGTTCTACACAACATGTATGAAATAATTGCAAATTAAACATTACAAACACAATGCTTTTCGAAGGAATGAGTTTCTTATAAATATTCAACAAATTGGTAGTTACACTTTATACATTTCTTATGCGGCACTACCCTATCGAAAGAGACTCTGAGTCCCTCCACCCAAGATCCTACTACAAAGTTTGGTATTGAACTTTGATCCACCAACAAACTCAAGGAGAATATAAGAGACACTCCTAGCCAGATAGTGTGGTGATCAAAGAAGGTTGGAAACAAGGGTTTCCAATTCAATAGCCAACAAAAGAAAGGAAGTATATGGTCTTACAGACACAGTGGGTGTATTCAAATGGATATTTTCTTTGGTATGAAATGAATCATTACCTTTCTCCTTGGACCAAAATATATATTTATGCCATATCTAGTTGGTTAGAGACGGTTGAGTACATGAAAACAAAGTTAGGTAATGACCAAACCCGTAAATCAACATTTAATTAGGAAAAAAAATATTTTTAAGCATTTATTAGCATGTACACCCGACTCTCCTTTGAGAAACCCGTGTATAAACATGAGGTATAATTTCCAGGGTGCATACAAGTTCCAAAAACGTGTTTTTTAGAAGATCTCAAGGAGTTATGGGGAATATTTTTCTGCATGAGTGATAGGGACTAGGCCAACAAGAGAATCAATTATAGATGGCCCTTAATGTGTGTGGTTATAATAGAAAATGATGGGAAAAATACATTACAAATATTCAAATATAAGTTAGCCAAGGTGAAGGTCGCCAAAATCCAATCTAAGAACAACAACCAATCACAGAAACAAGTTAGAAAACTCCATTCTTGAGGGAGACATACCTATGCTCAAGTGTGATGAAAAACATGGATGTCAATCAAGTACATTGTGGATCTATGAAGAATTTATATATATAAATCAATAATCATGGCAACGAAAGGGATACATGGTGTATCCACGTCAAAAGATAACATAGCCACGAAAGAGATACACAATGTATCTAAGTCTCAAAATTAATGAAGGATATCTAGAGGCAAGAACTAGATAATTGATCCTTCACAAGTACTGTTGTGATGAGTGGTAATATCCAAATGCAACTTGGGAAGAAACATATAAAGAGTTGATGATACTACATTATGGAGGTATTCAAATCAACCGTCGTGGTATGAGTCTACACTATGTATATAGAGGAGTTGAGGTCAATCATAGTGAGGCACTATTTGATTACCATTCATTGATGTATACTGTTAAAAAACAAAAGACAACCCACTAATAATGATAATTGACATACAAATATCTAGTATGATCTAACAAGTGTGAATAGAGGAATTGATGTCAAACACCTAATAGAATCTATCAATCAAGGGACATTGATGTATTCTCATTTTCAATAGTGAGAGAACTTGCCATTGATCACTGTAATTCCCAACGTAATAATAGTAAATCTAGACCCTTGTCCCGTAACAATATGTGTTGAATTCAATAGGAAGAGATCCACTAGAAGGAGGGAATTAAGGAATCCCCCATCATACAAAATGAGGAGTAGCACAAGGCCAAATATTTGGAAGGACCCAGATGAAATATTGAAAGGACCACCATGAAGTACATATTTCATGTGCACCATATGTAAATACCACATGAAATATATCCTATGAATAACAAAAATAATGAAGAATGTCGACAAAGGCAAGGAAAACACCAATGGGGACAAATGGAATCCAAGGTACTACATGATTCCCAATGTGTGAATAATTTTCTTTCTATCAAACACAAGGGAAACCACATAGTCAACGACCAATGATCAAATGTGATCTGTTAAGCACAAGGTCAGTTGCCAATGATGTAAATAGGGCCAGGGTGCGACTCTAGGTCAAAATATTAGAGAAATTTGTCATAGTTGATAAGATTTTAACCCACCAATGGGAATTCAATGGAGACCCTCTGTACCAGCACAAGTATAGGAAAAATATAATTTTGATTCTAAGATGTACTTGACATACATGAAGGACAATTTTCAAAGCCAATAATTCTGTGGAATGGTTAACACGAGATAAAACTTCCTCTGAAAAAGAACACGAAACAATATGTGACTTAGGAAGCATGGAGTAAAAATTAACATTGACATAAGTTTGTGATGCATGAGACAACAACAAACTCTCCATAGTGACTAGAAGAATAACTAGTCAGATGAGTAAAACTCTGTGTAACTAGCTCAGTTTCCTAAAGTCATACTAACCCGATTATTGAGACTAGAATTAAGATTTTGTGCTTTGTTAAGAGGTGACTCGACTCCTGCCAATAATGGTAAAGAAGACTCATTCCCATAATATTTTTATTTTATTTTATTATTTTTTATCTTTTTCATATTGGAAATCCTAAAAAATAATAAAAGAATGCTAGAATACATGAAGGAAAAGAGTGTTGCAGGAAAGAAAACTAGTTCCAATAAAAAGGAACATAGCTATGCTTAATGCAAGGAAACATGTGTAGGATATGGACACTCGGGGAATGTTTCCTCCTAGGTTACATATGTCAAATTGCAAAGGAAAAAATTGTAAGGTTAGCAACTAATGAGAATGCATAAGCAAATGGTTAAGAAACAACAAGTTGAAGCCAACATTAAGCTCAAAAGATTAAGAAGGGAAATGGAATGAAGTATTACAACTTAACACATAAGTATGGGATCCCCGTGGGTAAGTAGCTAGAAGAAGATTGAGAAGAAGATGAGGTTTCAATGCAATGCCATGGCGAGACAAACAAGACTTCCGAGCCTAAGAAAAACATCACCATGGGAAACAACATGTAAAATAGGTGCTAACTAGTATGCTCATGATGGTAGGTTCTACCACGAACTGAATGACACTTAAAATCAACTAGAAAGGATTGTATTGCCAATACATGGGGTTGACACAAAGACAAGTGTATAATAGGTCACCGATAATGAAAAATGCAAGGTGGAAAAAATTCTACCTTATATTCTAGTGACAGGAACATTACCTCAAAGAGTTGGAAAAATGGACTAGAAAAGACAAAAATTCCATTCTAGGCATCCTCCCTACAAAATCGCAACTCAAACAATCATTTTGGACTAGAAATATGGTCCATTAGGCATTTAAATGGCAAAAAATAGTGAAAACTATATAAAAGTGGGTATAAAAATTCTTTATAACATTTTATTTTAAGTTTTTACCAAATTGAGAAAAAGAGTGGGAAAAACTTATGAACTTTTTGTTGATTATCTGGGTTGGTTGTCATTGATGTCAACCCTTGAAGAAAGTCTGGTAGCGAATTCCATTAGTAGAAAGGTTTGGGTAATGGAACCAAGTTTTTTTTTATGTATAATGGTATGAGTTTTAATATATTTGAAGGTAATAATATTCTATATGGATAGTACATGTCATGCCACTTTTGGTGGTATGTGGAATGTCACATAACTCCTCACGGTTAGAGAGTTATGGCCATGTGAAGTTGAAGAACCCTCATGAGTCATCTAGAAGCCCCAAAAGGTCAAAGTAGTCAAAGTGGTTACAAAGAATAAATTATTTAAATAATAAGGTGAAGTGATGAGTGTACTATAAGTCAAAGTGGATACAAAATAAATTATTTAAATAATAAAGTTAATGGAGAAATTACTAAGTGGACAAGTGGTTAGAAGTGGGTTAGCCCTAAAATAAGGAAAGTGGTTTAACATGGTTAGAAGGTAAATAATAAAGTGAAGTGATGAGTGTACTATAAGTCAAAGTGTATACAAAAGAAATTATTTAAATAATAAATTTAATGGAGAAATTACTAAGTGGACAAGTGGTTAGAAGTGGGTTAGCCCTAAAATAAGGAAAGTGGGTTAAGATGGTTAGAAGGTAA
>JZKD02S0501186.1:17783-39243 GCA_000966675.3 Picea glauca | reverse complement strand
GAATCATCTTGTACTTGAACATTTAAGTGGGGTAAAAAGAGGTTGCCCCCTCGAAGAGGCTTATTATCTGAAATTATCTCTTTTTCAAGGCGTTGAGTACCTTTCCTGAAGTTTTTCTATGCTATATTGATGTTTGGTTCTTAACAAAGATGAAATGGAAGGAGACCTTGCAAGCGAAGAAGGCGAAGAAGACCTTACTGGTGAACAGGGTGAAGTATCAACATGAGGTTGATGCTCATGGGGTGAAGTTCTTGTAACTGAAGCACTAACTACATTCAGGATTACCTGAGTGGAAAACAACCATACTGGTAATCCAATTGTGAGACCTGGAAGGCTTAAAGTAGCAATATGAGGAGGACCAATGTTTCCATAAGAAAGAAAAAAAAAGGTTCCCCTGGAGTAGGGGTTCCTTCATTGGTCATTTTGGGAATTGATGCCATTAAATAAATATCCAATCTAGAGTCCTCTAGGGAAAACAAACAACATGCGCTAAAAATCTAGTAAGCAAGCAATCAAACAAAACCTTCTCGCAATGAGCTCACTAGTTGGTGATGAAATCCAACGTCGCGGGAACAAAGTAAGAAGGGGCTGAGATAGAGAGGGTGGAAAAGTTACATTGATGACCTGCTTAACGGACTTATACCCTGGTGCAAGCTCCCACATATAATCGTGGGTATACCCTCCAAGGATCCCGAGTGAGTTTGGCCAACGTCGATTCCAGGTACCGTGAAGACTTGCCCCTACACAGTCACCTTGTGTAAAGACCCTAAAGAGATAGGCCACTAAGGTTACCAATCACTATAGTGATGCCTAGGGAAATAGTCAACATTCCAATCAATGCACAAGGGCAGGGTATCTAGCTCGAAATCAACTTGAAAGGCTTCCACTCAACATTGTGGGTATACCTCTTAAGAAACCCCCATAATACGTGCAACCTCTACACCAAGACCAACAAATCAAGGTGAGTAACTCTGCCAGCCTCAATGCGACCTCATGATTGACCCTTGTGTTAGAAGGGATTCCTAGGACAAAATGTAATAAGTGGATTTAACCACTCCCTAACTCAAGATTCTATGTTTTTTTGCAACTTTGGAAAGTTATCTTTCACACCTATTCCAAATCCATACAACTAATCTAATGTAGGTTTGCTACCAGAAAGTATAAAAAATGTCTAATCAATTTTTATAAGTGCTTTATTTTATGGATTTTGTTACTCAATAGGAAAATGGCATGAACAATATGGTGTTTTGACCGACTTGAAAGTTATACAAAGATATGAAGATGCAATCTTTTCATTTCGATGAAAGCTATGCTACGAGAAGGAGAAAACATTTATCATTCCCAAATGAACAATGTCCCAAAATCTTAAAACTCATCAATATCAATATTCTCAAGAAATGAGCAAAAGCGATTGTACACCAATGCACGATTCATGGCCCCCTTGGCCATGAGGGGGAAAATTTTTCATAATTGAAGATAAAAAAATGCCAAGAATCATGGAATTCCGCTACTTCAAATGCAAGGATGCCCCCAATCTAATATAAAGAAAGAAATTAAATCTTTCCATTTCAAAAATTTCACTAAAAGCAACATTGAACTTTCTTAAAACAAAGAAACCCAAACTAAAAGTTTTCTTCTAAAGCAAACTATTTAGAAGAAATATGATCTTCCCTAAACAATTCTAAAGAAAACATAGGCTTTGGAATTGAAAGACACTCAAAGAAAGAGACTAATACTTCAACACCAAACAAATCAAAGATGGCTAAAAGAAACTCAAAGAATGTCAAGCAGACTGTAAACAGAGCAATATAGGCTCCAAAAGCTCAATCCAGCTGATCAAAGAAAAACTGGGTCATCAAAAGATGACAAGACCCAATCTAAAAAAGTTTACAAACAAGTTCATAGCCTAGCAGTAGATTACAATGTGAGAATTAGGTATTCTCACAGTTTGGTCACTAGTAAGGTGCGAGAAGTTCGCACTAGATATAATAGCAGGGTGTGAAAATCAATAGTTTTCGCAGGCCACAAAGAGGTACAATGCGAGAAGGTTTGTAATCAAGAAAAATTTGGAAAAGGGACAAATTTTTTTAGTGAACTTTCAGATCCAAAGAGTCTGGATGGATCTCCCACAGACTCAGAGACCATAAATCAAGAAATCAAAGAAAGGGAAACTAGACTAACTAGGAAACAATCCATTCCCCAGTATGGTCACCAATTTTGTTATTGGATAAATCGGTAGGTGTGGACACTAACTAATCTCCCTATATCCACCTAGATCTAGAACAAAACATACCAGAACATGATGCTTTCCTTAAGTTTTAAATATTGAATTTACTAACTAAAGAGGGATGAGTGACATATCATTTAAATGTCTCTTCCTCTCACCATCTCCATCCTAGATCCATTCCAACGCTCATACAATGATGATATTGCAAAAGAACGCAACTGACCAAAGTGATAGTAATAGCATAAACTCAATATAATCTTATGTATGTGATCAAGGAATCATACAATAAAACCCAACAAGCTTTATAGGAAAGAATCATATTACTGTATCATATTAAATGTGAAAGAGAGATTACAACCATGGCCTTGATATCATAACATCCCTTCCAACTGTCCTTCATTCCCCACACACTTCCACTCCAAGAATTCTGAGAGCATAGATCTGATAATATTCACAATCTATCTTGACAATGGAAAAACTCAAAGACACTCCAACCAAGCTAATAATTCCAAGTCAAATCCAACTTATCCCTTCTCCATAAGATCCGTCTCCTTTTATAAGATGAAGAGGATAAGGTTAGGATGATCCCACTAAATCATGAAAGCGAGTAAGATCTAAACCATTCGAATGCCACCTCACCACGAAAGTTTCTCCTTCTATAAGATGCGAGAAAACACTCGTTTTTCCCACATGTAAGCATTCTTGCACCCTACCTATAGAGAAGACTGCGAACTCCTCGTGACCTATCTATGATGTAGCCTATGAGAATCAGGCATTCTTGCACCCTAGCTATAATGAAGCCTACAAAATTCCTTTTTTATAGGGTTTTTACAAAGGAAAATGCAACTTCGTTTCTCAAGAAACGTTCTTCTCCCTTACTTCTTTAGGAACTCAGGCCATTGACCCCTCCAAAGGCAACAAATAGGTTTACATCATAAAAGGTCATAGGGATGACAAAAATAATGTGTAACAACAATCCCTCGCATATCCCAGAACCTTTGTTCATCCCCTGCTCATTGACAACTATTAAACAATTTGTATGGATTGGATTGCATGAGTCTGATATGTTGTTGAGCCAAATTTTATTTCATATTTTAAAAAGAGTTGTCATGTATGGTTTTTAAAGAAACTATTTCCTAATCAATTATGCATACATGAATACAATTTTTCAGAAGAGGTAGCCATGGCAGAGGTAACCAAGGGAGAGGTAACTGAAACAGAGGCCCTAGAGGGCCAAGATTCTCTATACACTTTGATGTAGACTCAAAAGAGTTAGGCCAAATATTTCAAGCTGGGTTTTGTAACTGGATTGGGCAAGGAGTGGTCCAAACTAGGCCCGAAAGGCCTCCTTTCCAAGCCCCACAGGTCCCTGGTATTCCCATTCCCCCTCATGTCTCACTACAGCCTGAAGTTCCTGAGAACGACAGATGGAAAGAGATTTTCCACCCAACAGTATCCCAACATCGTGGCTGGCCTAACTTGTCTTTACCTGCTCCCCCGTCTATCAATCAAATTATCCAAGTTCCCCCTGTCCATTCACCAATTCAATCTTCCCATGCAAGAAAAAGGTTGAAAACCGAGACCCACCATGCCCCTCACAAAGGAAAATCCACTGCTGCCCCTTCCTCACCCTCAAATGACTCTGATAAATCTGTGTCCTCCTGCATGCATTTGAGAGATGATTTCTCTCATGTGATCAACACGATTAGGCCTAAAGGCTCCACACAGCCTAAGACAAATTCAGAGAGATCAAAAGGTGATAGGAGCAACAAGAGAAATATTTCCTCCCAAAGTGGGGAATATGGATCTTAAGTTTTTTTTATTTATTAATTATTGAGAATAGTTGACTTTTGAAATTTTGGACAACACACTATTTTTGGATATATGGTAATTTATTTTGGAAATAATTTCAATTATCATTGAGATAAACTATCAAGTATGAATGTGATGATGGGAGTCACAAGGATGAATGTTTTGTTTAATTAACTAGTTGTGTTATGATTGTTAAAAGATAAAGGGAGTCACAAGGGGTCCCACCTACTAGTTATTATTTATTTAAAAACCCTTATTATCATTTATTACGTTTCCCCCTAACTAAAAAGTTGGTTGATTTTTAGTTAACTTAACTTAGGAAGTAGTTCAACTACTTCAACCAATTCTAATTTGATTAAAGACAAAAGGAAAGGGAGGAACAAGAGAAGATAGAAGGATAAGCATACTAAAGTTTTCTCTTGGAGTTTTTGTTGAGATAATCCAGGTTTCATTCATTCCTTAATTCATTAGAAGCCTAATTATTTTTTATGATAGCGGGATCCTATTGTAGACAACAAGATTTAGGGATGAATTACATCATTCAGAAACCTTTTTTTTTCAGAGGTGTTGATCTATCTTTGATAGTCTGTGGAGACTTGTATGTTTGTGAATTATATTTCATGACGAACAAAGGATATTGTGCAAAGTCGAGTGGGGAACAATCTATGGAAAGCTGATCCATCTTTTAAAGTTCAATTTTTGGTTTTTTGTCAAAAGTCCTTTTGTATGTTTCATTGAGGACATCTAAGTTTGAATTTGGTCCAAAACTTCCTCGGGAATTTTTTTAAAGAGAACGATTCTTTGATGAATTGGAATGAAATAAAGTATTGCTTTATGTCTCATTTGTTTTGATTATTGACTTGGTGTCTTTACTTCTGTCTCTATATTTATTTCAGCATCTGATATGTTCAGAAAATTACATAAATAATGATTCTTTTAGCAAGATTTTATTTATAAAAAAACAACTTAAGCACTTGTAAACAATACTCGTGAATTAGGATATCAATTTTGATGGCTATAAACCTAGGGTGATATTCCCGTCTATATTTCTTTAGCCAAGAAGGGTCTGGAAATGTTTGAGTAATATCATTTCATATATGTTCCTCAACATTTATTTGGCGACCATACTAGGGAGATCTTCAATATCTCTCTGGTTAATTTTATGCTTGATTAACATCGAATACACCTTCTTTTCTGATATTGGTTCTGTCTCTATTTTATTTCTTAATGGCTGCGCCTGTTGCAAGGCAGCCCAATATTGAGCTAGGCTTGTCTTGTACAAATGAAAACTCCGGGAGAATTCTCTCTTATAATAGTATACAACAAAGAACCATAGGTGAGATTAAAGATGTGACCTTAGTTTTGTGTGCACACCCTAAAATAAGGAAAACCCTTAACATTCAGGTAATTGACATGCCAATAAACAATTACTCAATCATCTTGGGAAGAGATTGGCAAGATTTGATGGGTGGATACCTCTCACTTGACAAGACACATTTATACATTCCTTGGAATGGTAAGAACATTATATTCCTTAGAGAGGGAAGGATTTCACCTTTCATAGAAAATTTTCCACAACCTAATGTAGACTATAATGAACAGGACCTAGGGGTGTATTCCATATTTGCTGAGGAAGATAATACCCCCTTGGAATAGATTGATTTAGATGATGGTATGTGGCACATGCACTTTGATGGTTCATTCTCTAGTGAAGGTAACAGAGATGGAATAATATTATACTCTCCTGTTGGGAAAAATCATAATTTTTCTTACAGGTTGGAGTTTGCTTGCACAAACAATGATGCCTATAATATTGGTTGTGGTCACCTTTTAGTTTTTGGGGATTCCGAGCTTCTTTTGAACCTTGTACGAAAAATTTAGTATCCTAGCAACAAGTTGATGAAACAATACACCCAAATTGTTTGGGCACTTATCTCGAACCTATTATATTTCAACATCACTCATGTTAAGGGGGAATTGAACTCAATGGCTGATCAATGAGCTATTTTTGCAGCCTCTCCTAATAGACAATTTTTTCCACACATACATGATTGTATTTTTCAATCTCTATATCGTCCACATATTCTTGACAATATAGAATCCTGGCAGGTCTTCCCTAGCGATGAGAGAATCTGTGTTTTCATTCAAAATGAACCTTATAAGCCCAAGGAAATTATATCCAAAGAAGATAACAAGATTCCTAAATGATTGAATCTTCTAGAGAGTTCATTTTCATTGAGTGATGTAGGAAATAAAGAGAAATAGAAAGAAGAGGATTCAAAAAGGAAGGTGGGTGAAACCATCTCCTTGAACATTGGGACACCCGAATCCCCAAAGAATGTTAAAATAGGTGCCCAATGTTATGATGAAGATAAAATGAAGTTTTCCAAGCTACTTGGTGAATTTAAAAATGTTTTTCCTTGGTATTATGAGGATCTTTGTGGTTTTGATCCTGGTCTTATACAACATGCCATCCCCATCAAGGAAGGAATAAAACCATCTAGACAAAAACAAAGACCCATCAACCCTGCAATGGCAACATATATTCAAAAGGAGTTGGAAAAAATCTTGAAGGCTGAGATCATCTTTCTGGTCAAGTATTCTGAATGGGTTTCCAATCCATTTCATGTTTAGAAAACAACCGATCAGATCAGATTAGGGATTTATTTTCCCGTGTTAAATCAAGCTAGTATAAAAAATCACTTTCCTCTCCCTAACATAGAAATTTTTTTTTAGCAAGTCGCAAGGTCACAAATGATGTCCTTACTTGACGATTTTTTTGGTTACAATCAAATCAAGGTAAAAGGGGTAGAGAAATATAAAACCACCTTTATTACTAATTGGGGTATTGTGACTTATGAACATATGCTTTCTGGCTTACCTGATGCAAGTACCACTTTTAAAATACCTATGCAAATAACTCTTGACGAATTGATCGGTGAAGTTATTCATATCTATCTTGATGATCTGATTGTGTACATTAAAGGGTTGTTAATTGACTCAGAGTTTCAAGTGTTATGGTTGGGTCCTTTCAAGATCACTTTTGTCCTAGGTACTAACTCTTACACTCTAAAAGATTTACAAGAGAACTTGTTTTCCTATAGAACTAATGGTTCTCACTTGAAACATTATGTGGAACCAACTTGAAAAGTTTTAACGCTGTTTGGATTTTCTATATATTAGTAGTCTAGCTCTTCTTTCTATTTTTCACTATTTTTCATTTCTTCTTTTACAATAGTTTGATTTCTGCTTCCATCTTGATAAGTTTCCTGTTGCTTTTAGATTTTTGTCTTTTTATTTCTGTTTTTTTAAGTTTTGTAATCTTAATTCTGTCATATTTTTGTTTCTTTTTCATCTTTTAGTTGATTTTGGTCAAGAATAAGATGTTGGATCAGTTCTTCCATAGTGACACTCCTGCAATATATTGTTAGTTAATAACAATCAATATTACACAGTTGTTACAATGTCCCCCCTGAAAGCATAATTGAATTTCTTATCTTCTTTTACTGTTGTCTTATAAAGAAATTGGTTATATCCCGCTTTTGCTTTCCATTTCTTCATCCATTTGATTTTTTAAAAGAGAAATTCCATAAAATTTTCTTGTTGAAGTAAAGAGAAGGCTCCGGTTGAATGATTATGCATATAGGGATAAACCCCCTCATACTTAACATTTTTCGTGAGTTATTCCCAAATTCCCGATCATTTTTCCATTAAATCTTCTCACTTCCCCTTGTTGCATAATCTTCCTAGTTATATCTTCTTGATCTATTGTTCTTGATCTACAAAACCATGTGTTTTGATTTCTTAATCTATTGGAAACATATTTCCCTATGGAGTCTCCAGTTTATTGACGATAAAAATCACAACGAGGATTTTGCTCACAAAGTATTCCTAAAATCCTATTATTTATAAGCTAATGATATATATAATACTCGTAGGTGGGACCCCCTTGTAGATTGAAGAACCATAGATAGTCTTGTTACACATTTTATGTTGTTGTTTGATGATGCTTATAGGGTTCTACATGATTGATGGTGAAATTGGTTTTATTTGCAACATAATGACAGATGGATAATGCACGTTATGTGTTGGTTTTGTTGCTGTAAACTCTAAATTCCATGTCATGATGGATTATGTTAACTATTATTACCTTTTATATTGAGGCCTTGATTCATTACTTGTTACACCTGCACAAGATACATGTTAGTAACAACAAATAAGAGCATTGGAAAAGGGACCTATGAAAAAATCCAAGAAAGAGGAGCTATACTATACTATGTTATGTTATACTATGTGTAAATGAAATTAAAAGGATTATTGTTAGTCCTAACTAGCAATGTTAGTGGCTATACGATTATTATTGAGTTATCCTTGGTGCACTGATATACGTTATGGTATGTTTTGGAAATGGTTAATATGATATCGGGTGGCGCATTTGGAAAGCAATGTATGTTAGTTTCGATGCATGGATTAATGGTTGGATGGTTCTCATGTACTACATAATTGAATGAATAAAGGATAGAAGCGACATGCATTTACTGCACATCACTCCATAATTCTCCCACTGGACGTCACCCTAGCTTGGCTATTGTTCAATTGATTTTCGCTGTGGTTAATTTCCAATATTCAGGCGAGGAAGAAACTGCTCGCCCATGTTCGCATTTTTAAGGCCATTTGGTTACAGGTATATTTATTTTTCCCATCCATGAAATTGCTCTGTTTATGAAATAAATATTGTCTCGATGATGTATTGGTCTGTGTTTTTCTTGAGGCTAGTAATTGTGTAAAATTGTAGTGTTTCTCTAGAATGGTTGTTGGTGTGTTATTCGTTGCAAATGGAAAATTGGATGGTTGAAGTCATGATTTCATTGACTATTCTGTGTGAAGGAAGTCGTGATGGATCTCTGTTGTCTCTATGTTTTTTTGTTGAAGGGTTTCATTCTATATGGACTTGTTGGTCGTCTCCTCATAGTCTTTGTAACCACGCTCGGTTGTATTTTTTGTTATTGGGTTGCTATGTAATTTTTGAACCACCTTTGGGTCACTCCATATCGTTCTCCACCTGGTCGTGGGATTGTTTTATGTTATTGGTATCTTCACAGTTGGTTATGGTGGTGTTGATGGGACCTAAATCCCTTGACTCAACAATAGGAACCAAACCCACCACCGAGTTCCAATTAGACTCTGCAGCATTTGGAGTGGAATGGTTCTCCAGATCTTATGATCTGGCCAAATTATCGATGAGCTTTTGTGTTTTCAGGTGAAGGATATTCCTTCAGTTGGGACAGTTCTTCTCTATATTCTCTCTTAGATGGGGGCTAGTACAATATATGCAAGCCAGTATAAACCAACTTGACAAAGACATGACAAAAGTTTTAACTGTTGGGAAGGGGTCGAGCTTGGGATGACCCACTGCTCGAGCATGAATACATCGATCTTATGACAGAGGGCCTAGTACTAGTACTCTAACCAAATGAGCATCCGACTATTTTCTGAGAAAACTACTTAATAGAAAGAAAATGTATATGTAATCAAGATCATGGAAAGCAAAATAATTCATCTCCCAAGAAACTCATCACATAGCTGAGGTAAACTACTTAGCATAAAGAAAAAGAAACACATATGTAATTAAGATCATGGTAAGAAAAATAATTCATCTACCAGGACATTCATCACATAGAAGCACAACGATTTACTTTCATCATTTAAAGCAAAGAACATCAAAACATTGCACTAGATAACTTGACAATAGAATTAATTTATCTTACTCATTCACTGCAATGTTCATGAAATAGGAAAGGAAGTAATTCTTCTCCAACTACAATCACATACATCTGATGAAAAATAGCTCATCTTTGGTCCAAAAGGGCTTCCTAATTCATAGCAGTCTCAAAATAATTATCAACAACCAAAAGAAAAAGCGTTCTTACAACAACCATCGACCTTTTGACCATCGATCAATGTCCCTATTTATAATAGAAAGTCTTAATGGTAATTAACGGTAAAATACAATTTGAGCTAATAAAAAATAACCACATGGCATTATCATCGAACAGTATTTCAACAGTTCACCCAAGTTGTTTCTTGAAAAGGGTGGGCTCTTTCATAATCAAACCATCTGATAAAGATTTCTTCACAGGTGTTGGCCCATGGAAATTTGTGTTGTTCCATTGGAGCCGCATATATTCCCCTTATGTATGTTGCGTGTGCCTGATACTTTGCGAGGCTGAAGTTCAATTTCTGAAGCATGGTTCTGGATTTTATTGGATGTCCTGCGGACTATTGTACTTGCCCTAGCTTTACATCAGTTACCCTTGCGCATTCTTCAGACCATAACACATCTTGTTTGGTGCATAGCTTGATTATTTCGTTTAGGTTGATAAATATATCAAAGGTACCATACTCAGGGAGTCCGATGTCTTTCATTATTTTATTGATTTTTTCCCAGTGCTTCTGACACTTGGCCCATTGTTCTTGGATTTCTTCATGTGGGATTCAAGACATTTTGGCCCAGTATTCAGCTGATCACTTCATGCGATTGAGACCGCTTTTACTTACCAGCCAAATGTCATGGTCTTATTTTTCTTGGCCTTTCTGGACTGCCTCAATAAAATCAAGCCTCCCCACCGCCTGTTGTGCCTTCTCATACCATCGCTCCATTTCCTTAGATTTCGCGAGTGCCATGAGAGTGTCTTCTTGGAATTCATCTATATTCAAGATTAACAAGTGTCTTTCCTTATTGAACTCATTCTAAACTTTATTGAACTCATCTTTTAAATACACAACTGTCTGTGTAGCACCCTTATAGTAATCAGCAAGATTGCGCAAGTGTTCGAGCTCCTTTTGGGCTGTGACAAGTTCCTTTTCATCTCTCCTGGTTCTATCCTGGGTGACCTCTGAGAGAGATTTTCCCACACCAATCAACTCATATGTATAGGCATTTGCTGTATCAATTAACTTCTCCTCAGTAATTACTATGATTGAATGATCCAGGGTGATTCTTCTCTTCTTTGCAGTCCTCTGTATGATAGCCTTTCTCTTTTGATCATAAGAGATCGCATAGATGTCTGCGACCTCATCTACTAGTTTTGGTATCTGCTGATCACCCCATGTGAGATTGTTTCCCAAGCTTCCTGCAGTGTATATTTGTTCGAGAGTGGGCTCTCGAACTTCTTCATTCTTCCTTGTAGATCCAAATTCTACTTGTTTCTCACTGGGTTACTGGGTATTAAGAAGTATAGAGGTGTCAAGCATAGACTTGTCACTTACTTTCTCATCGATCGTGGAACTATCGATTTCCTTCTACGGTGGCTCATCACTTAGGCCTACATCTATTTCCAGTTCATCGAAATTTCCTATATTGAGATTACCTTCAGCTTCAACTTTCTTATGTGGGACTCCTTGGTCCTGAACCCTGAACCCAGTAGAAGAGACCTTTTCGGGACTTGGGGAAGGGGTCTTTTCGGGAACTTCTTCTTCTTGGATGCGCACCAGGGTACCACGAGAAGGATCCATGCTCTCATCATCACTGTATATATGTATAAACATGCTCAAGGAGTTGGGTGCTTGTGTTTCTATCCACACGTGACTCGTCTTTGGTTGAGTTGTTCCTTCTCCCGATATATCAATTGGAAATATCATAGATTAAGGATTTCCTGATCCATTGGTGCCATTGGCGACTGTGAGACTAGGATCACTTGGTTCTATTTGGACGCTTCAGATGGTAGTTGAAATCCCAGGACTTATGGAAAGATGTGGGTTATCCTGCATCCACTTTATTAGTAGCTGAGCTTGCTCGTATAAAAGTGCACCACTCTCTTGAGGCATTTGATCTTTAGGGAAATATCTGATTTGTACCGGGGATCCCTGATGATCTTTTGTGATCTCAATGTCATCTTGGGGATCATTTTTTTCTTCCTCCAATTCATATGCTACTGCTACTTCAGGGTGTTGGCCAACTCCTTGAACTACTTGCTCCAAAAAATGTGGCCTGCTCTTCATAGCTCATAGCTATAAACCTGGTTCCTCTAGGATCATCCTTCTTGGCTACCACCATATCCTAGTCTTGAGCGTTCTCGGTGAAAATTTTATCCTCAAACGGATCACGAGCATAAGGAAAATAGGATGATACTTGTGATGTGTGCTGTAGGACCAATCCCTTGGGATCGTGTTTGCGAAATCGGCCAGTTTGGAACCAAAATTCCAATTTACCTAGCTCAAGTTATTTATCATGCAAGGTGTCTTTGACCATGCAGAAGCCGATATGAAACCCATACGGTATGAAAGAACGCTTCTTGTCTTTTACTAAAGTTGCATTGTATCCTTGTATGATGGTTTGATAGCAGATTTCGCCTAACACTAGTCGTTCACATAAACATGCAATAAATGTGGTTCCCCTGTGGCACCAAAAATCCTGATGTAGGTTTCTCATTCATCTAAATACCAGTGACCAATTTTAACTATGACCTTCTTTTCTTCGCCTGATAATCTAGGGCATTCTTTTTTAAAGAGAATGAAGTAAATGGGTGTAATAAACTAATCACAGATAACAACATAGAATTTCTTGTACCAGTTTTCCCAGAAGATGTTGTAGTATACATGGACTGCAAGGTCCGAAGGGTGCCAATTCAAGTTCATCTGGGCAAAAGCGTTCCTAGCACAGATGAAATCTAGTAGATACAAAGCCAAGTAGAAGGCGAGGGTATCTCCCTCCTTTGGCACCTAGGATTATTTTATGTAGCTGCTCAACTGTTTGGAGATGATAGCACCCCAATTGAAACCGGTGCTTGAAATGGCGACTGTAAAAGCTGGAGGCATCCAAGATTTCAAAAACCGGGAGTAGTTTTTCTCCCCATGCAATCTGCAGAGAAGGGCCATGAGATAGTTGTATGGTTCCCTAAGATTGACCATCGGGTACCATCCAAAAGTTCAGTTCATGAATTTCTTGTCTTCCCTCCACCAGGATGCCATGATTTTTCTAGTGTCATGAGAGGCATAGAAACTCAGCATGAAATCAGTGCTCAAATTCTCTCCAAACTCATTGATTTTGTAGTATATATGAACTTCTGATGGCAGGAAAACCCTGACGCATTTTCCATTTTCATCATTAATCAAACATTTATGTTCATCGGTGTGATCAATGAGCCACTTTAAGAGCTCGACTCAAGGGAAAAATGGATACCAGCTTGCCACCATGTGCAGATAAGCCCTGTGAATATTTGGGAGGACCTTGTCATCGAGCTTCCTTGTATCAGGGTCATTGTACAAAGTATATTCGAGGGGTTCTTCTTTCCTAATCTTCTTGAAAACTTCTTCCCAATGAGGAAAAGTTGTCTTTGATCCAATGATTTCCTTTGTATCCCCAAAAGTTGGGGGCTGGAAAAAAGGATCCTTGGTGATCACCTTGATGACAGACACCAGCTTAGGAGCGAACTCTAATTGTCTTGCAACTTCTAGGGAGGAGCCTTCTCCTATTTCTGATTCTTGCAGCTTTGGCACCCTTGGTGATTTCCTGGTGAATGACTTCTTTGGAGGCATTGTCCCTGCAATCAAAGCCACCCTTATAACATGTATACAGAGAAACATCGGGTGAGAACATATACAAATGAAGCATAAAACCACAAGCGAACCCATACCTGTAATGCTTGCTAAGATAACTATTTAATACTCACTGGACTTCGGATGCTTCCTCTGGAATGGTGGCTTCATTCTCCTGTTTGTTCTGAATTCCTTTCCGCGCAGAGTGGGATCACATAAAATGACTCGAAATAATATAACTGGGAGATACTACCAGTCATATCAATTAGTTAATACGGGTGATAAATGCAGATTTCAAAATAAACCACTATCATATTTTTGCCACTGAAACTTAACTGGTTGACGACGGAGGAGTGGATGGAGATGCATTGTATAGGTGAGTTTAAAGGTTCCCTTTTTATTCGTGCATGAGCTAGTAACTAATACGCGATCTATGAATTAACTAAATCTTTGAATGCAAAGTACTTGACACAGCTAGGGGTTAAACATCATGTCACGTCTTACCTTCATAAAGATCGGGGATCAACTACTATTTAGATGGTTTATCCATACTGATATATTCTTAATAAAACTCTCGATACCAATGACAATTGGATTGGTGATTAAGGGAACGTTTTGGATGTCGGCGGTCGGCGGTGGAACTCCTCTTTTGTGCGGTGCTCATGATTACACTTCTCTGTCAAAACCGAAAGGATCAGCCTTCGGTGAAATATTTTCGGATGCTGTTTGTAAGGAAGAAACACTACTATCATCCAACGCCAACGAAATTTGGTACTTAGCTACTTTGACTTCTCAAAATGATTTTTGCCACCTTAAGCTTTCACCGATGCTGAACTTCTCCAGGGAGTTGGGAAAATTCTAGGTTGTTGATTCCTTGAGTAGTCATTGTGGCTCTTAAGACGGTTATTTGTTGTATGTTCAAGAGAAACTTAAGACATGAAACATACAAGATAAGCGGATTATCAATCTTAGACCAAAGCGAGAAAAATCAAAGGTGGAAAACAAGGTGGTACCCAAAAGGAAATGGTCACATAACTTTTAGGGTGTGTTGAGCACTCAACAGGTGGCTATTATTCCAAGAGGTTTTCTTTAGGGTTGGTTTCTATTACCTTAGCTATACATTTATATCAACGTTATTCGGATTTTGGGGAAAACCATGAGGGTTATGCCCTGCATGTTGTTTATTGGCTAGTAAGGAACCTCTGCTCCTCTATTAATATTCTCTCTTACCTAAGGTTGAACTATCACCCTATTATACAAGTTAAGGGTTATAATGCGTATGGTTCCACCTTGCTTGTCTCAAGGGTTTCTCACCTACTGTCGACAAGGTTGAACCCCAGTCTCCCTATGTTGGTTCGACCGAGCGAACCCTTGATTTTTCAAAGCCCAATTTTGATTAACTGAACCAGTTACACCCTGTTGGGTATTTTGTGACTGTAATGAGTTGGTGGAATAATGTTGACAATGGTTTTGATTATTGGTATATAGTCACTGCATTATTTATTATAAAATTTGAATCGATGGCTCAACAATGTTTTATTGGTTGATTTTTCGAAGTTGTAAATGGGCATGTAATTGCTACTTCCTTTTGTTATAATAGTTGGATTGATAACTGAACATTTTTTTTTGTTTTGATCGGGAGTAATTAGATATGTACAGTCACATAAATGCTTCTTTATGTTATGCATTGGTCTGTGTGTTTCCTACAACATGGTGTAAGTTGAAGTAATGGTTTTTTTTACTATGTGTTTAAATTTCCCGATTAGGATTATTTCAATTTAAAGTATTGATAGTTGTGGCTTGTATTTCTATTTTGTATGATTTATGGATATCGTGCATCGTATTGTCATATTGCACCATCAAAGATGGGCACAGGTTGTTTTTTTAGTAGTATGTTTTCATTGCACTTTAAGTGTTAAATTGGTTAAATGAATGGCATTGGGCACATTTTAAAAGAGCTTGTGTCTGTTTTTTATTTGAGGAATTAATTTATAGATAGTGGTTAAGGTTTTGATGCTGAACAAAGTTTAAAAAAATGACTGTGTGTTCATTGGAATTTTGTTTTAAATATAAAATGGAAGAAATGAGAGGAAACATAATTCTTATACAGGATGTTTGGAAAGCATATTGATTTTTAGTATGATGACACTTTGTTAATTAAAAGGGTTGAAGATTTAAATGTGGAAAGTGAACAAGTATTAACACACAATATGTTTTTTAATTGATCACATTACTTGTTTAGTTGGTGTTGGATCGTTTGCATTAAATACATTATTGTTTTATGGATTACTTAATTGATTTTACGAACAATATTCTCTCTTTTCCCTACCATTATTTCATTTTTCGCACATTACAATCCCCTTGCCTTCCCATATTCATTACCCACTCCCTGTTCCTAAAATTTAATTATAGTTTAAGGAAACTCTGTATTATGACAATTTAACATCACATGGATGAATTAAAGTGACTTATTCTTTGGTTTACATTACAGTTGATTGTTTGTTGTTTGTGAGAAGTAATCATGATCTTTTCCCCCTCATTTTAACAATTTTCGCTCAATACAATCCCTTGCATATCCCAAAACCTTTGTTCACCCCCTGCTCATTGACAACTATTAAACAATTTGTATGGATTGGATTGCATGAGTCTTCTATGTTGTTGAGCCAAATTTTATTTCATATTTAAAAAATAGTTGTCATATATGGTTGTTAAAGAAACTATTTGCTAATCAATTATGCATACAAGAATGATATTTTTCATCATAGGTAGCCATGGAAGAGGTAATCAAGGGAGACATAATTGGAACAGGGGCCCTAGAAGGCCAAGATTCTCTATACACTTTGATGTAGACTCGCAAGGGTTAGGCCAACTATTTCAAGATGGGTTTTTTAACTGGATTGGGCAAGGAGTGGTCCAACATAGGCCCGAAATGCCTCCTTTCCAAGATTGACAGGTCCCTAGTATCCCCGTGCCTCCTCATGTCTCACTACAGCTTGAAGTGCTCAAGAATGACGAATGGCAAGAGATTGTCCACCCATCAGTCTCCCAACATCGTGGATGGCCTAACTTGTCTTTACCTGCTCCCCCACCTATCAATCAAATTTTCCAAGATTACCCTGTCCATTCACCAGTTAAGTCTTCCCATGCAAGAAAAAGGTTGAAAATCGAGGCCCACCATGCCCTTGGCAAAGGAAAATCCACTGCTACCCCTTCCTCACCATCAAATGACTCTGATAATTCATGTCCTCCTGCATGCATTTGAGAGATGATTTCTCTCATGTGATCAACGAGATTAGGCCTAAAGGCTCCATGCAACCTAAGGAAAATTCAGAGAGATCAAAAGGTGACAACAACAACAATGGAAATATTGCCTCCCAGAGTGGTAAATATGGATTTTACATTTTTTTTTTAATTATTAATTTTTGAGTACAATTGACTTCTGAAATTTTGGACAACACACTATTTTTCGATATATGGTAATTTATTTTTGAAATAATTTCTATTATCATTGAGATAAATTGTCATATATGAATGTGATGATGGGATTCACAAGGAGGGATGTTTTGTTTAATTAACTAGTCGTGTTATGATTGTTAAAAGCTAAAGGGAGTCACAAGGGGTCCCGCCTACTAGTTATTATTTATTTAAAAACCCTTATTATGATTTATTACTTTTCACCCTAACTAAAAAGTTGGTTGAGTTTTAGTTAACTTAACTAAGGAAGTAGTTCAACTACTTCAACCAATTCTAATTTTCTTAAAGACAAAAGGAAAGGGAGTAACAAGGGAAGATAGAAGGAGAAGCATACTAAGGTTTGCTCTTGGATTTTTTGTTGAGATAATTCAATTTTCATTCATTCCTTAATTCATTAGAATACTAAATGTTTTTTATGATAGCAGGGTCCTATTATAGACAAGACGATTCAGGGATGAATTACATCATTAAGACACTTGTTTTTTAGAGGTGTTGATCTATCTTTGATAGTTTGTGTAGACTTGTATGTTTGTGAATTAGATTTCATGACTGACAAAGGCTCTTCTGCAGAGTCGAGTGGGAAGCAATATGTGGAAAGATGATCTATCTTTTAAAGTTCAGTTTTTGGTTTTCTGTCAGAAGTCTTTTTGTATGTTCCATCATGGATGTATAAGTTTGACTTTGGTCCAAACATTCCTTAGGAAATTTTGTAAAGAGAACAATTCTTTGATGAATTAGACTGAAATAAAGGATTGCTTTATGTCTCATCTATTTTGATTATTGGCTTGGTGTCTTTACTCCTGTCTCTATATTTATTTCATCATCTGATATGTTAAAACAATTACATAAATAATGATTTTTTCAGCAAGCTTTTATTTATAAAAAAACAACCTAAGCACTTGTAAACAATGCTCGTGAATTAGGATATCAATTTTGATGGCTATAAACCTAGGGTGATATTCCCGTCTATATTTCTTTAGCCAAGAAGGAACCGAAAATATTTGAGTAAGATCATTTCATATCTTTTCCTCAACAAGCACCATATCTTGCCACATGTCAACACCATACCTTGCCACATCAACTGCATAGTCAACTTCCATGTCACCAGCCCTATAGGACCATGTCATGATCTATACAGCCATGTTTCGATATCTGGGTGTTCCACGTTTCAACCTCTGGGTGTTCCACGTGGCAATCTTTGCACTTGTTTTTCCTTCAACATTCAAAGGCCATAAATTTTTCATATGACGTCTATTTGAGCTCATTAAAGTTTCATTCGAAAGCTCTAGTTGAACTATTTGACATGGAGACATTTTCATCATCATTCAAGAACATCAAAGTTTCACTCACAAAATTCCACCTGGATCATTCCTCCCCACTGAGAAGATTTTGGACCTCCAAAAGTTTGGGTCATTCAGAAATAAAGTAAGAGTATTGTCACCTCACTTGTCCATTATCGTCAATTCATTCTACTTAGACGATGATCATAAGGTTCATAAAAAAAAATATGAAAAACGAAATATCATTGTTTATCAAGTTAATAATTCCTTCCATTTCCCAAACATAAGGATTCATTATTGCCACTTCTAGCCATGCTCCACTGATTATTAGAAAAATGAGTAACAAAACTAAATATAAAAATGAGAAAGAGAATGAATCAACAAAACATTTGTCATTCTTAAGTGGAACAACATTAACCAATGGATCTATTTTAGTTTCAACCATAGACCGTAAACCTGTATCTTGGACACTTTTATGCAACATCATCTCATTCTATACTTATTGTGAATATTGAAACACCTTATCATATTTATAATCAATCTTAACTACTTCATTTCTAAGTCTTGATTAAGGTTGGTTGTCATTGATGTCAACCCTTGAAGAAAACCCCGTAGCACAACGGTTTGGGTAATGGAACCAAGTTTTTTTGATGTAAATATGACTCATTATTGTCTTGTCATGGTTGATAAGAAGTAAATATGGATGAACTCCAAAGTGGTCCCCTTATGGTGAAAACCCTCATGGGAAGACACTTTGCGGAGTGATAGAACCCATGATTAATTATGGAATAATGAGATGAAGGACAATGAATTTGTTAGTGAAACTATCCTAGATGGATAGTTCTTGTCATGACATTTCCAGTGGTATGTGGAACATCACATAACTCCTCACGGTTAGAGAGTTATGACCATATGAAGTTGGAGAACCCCTCATAAGTCTCATAGAAGCTCCCAAGAGTCAAAGTGTCTTGCAAACTAAATTATTTAAATGGAAAAGCCCTAAAATAAGGAAAGTGTAAGGTTACATGAAGATATAAATAAGAGGCAAAGATCACCCATTAAACACACACTTGTACATGTTGGCTCTTGGGTATGGAAGCAAGAGAATATCAAGGAAGAAAATGCAAAATGCTAACTGTGCAGAAGACACAGTGATTGTTATTGGGTCGAAGTGAGAAAAAGAGAAGAAAAGATGGAGCGAAGTCCAAGAAAGAAATTCGTTGGATGAGGAGATTGGGGATAACATATCAGAAAGGAAGAAGGATCATGGACAACTCAGTAAGTGTAAAAATCCATCATTGGATGCTTTGGATCACCACGTGAGAAGGAAGGAAAGATAGGCTAGCGAAGCCCTAAAAACATGGGTCAAGTTGAACTAAGGTTTAAGTATCTAGGGTTTTGACACCTAGGTTTAGGCCTAAGGATGTTGGTGAGTGATTGTAATGTATAAATAAAGGTCAAGAGGACCTAGTTTGGGTTGGTACAATATTGTTGGATCTAGTTGTACTGTTGATGTGAGTGATTATTGGGTGTGAGAGAGAAGTACTAAGTGCAAGAGACTTCTAGTATTGTAAGACCTTCAACTAGGTGAAAAGGTTAATTCCTGTAGCTGGGTGCATAGGAAGGAGAGAGACAAAGGAGAAGAAAGAAGGTCCGCTAGCTAAGAGCCTAGACAAGAACTATATGCTTCTTCTTAATATATCATAAAGCATAGTTATGTGGACATAGCCCTAGAGAGTGGTTGAACCACGTATATCTCTCTTGTGTGTGTGATTGATGATGTGTCCTTTTTCCTTGATTTACTGTTATTGTATTGTTATGGTAAATCTGATAGATGTGTGGAATATATCTAAGATGATAAGTGATTTATATATACTATATTGTTTTGTATTAGATCCACTTGATATTCCCCTGGTTGTAGACATCTCTATACTGCAACCCCCTCATAGCTACTTCGGGTCAGATTGCATCTTCTTTGCAGGTGTTGCCGAAAGGGCCAGTAGTTAGGGCTTGTTGGTGTGCTCTTGGATGTTGGGTATGTGTTATATTCTTTGCATGGGTGTGTGTGTGGGTGCGTTAGATACGGCAACTGCATCTACCGATCCCGTATGAACTGGGCGATTTCCTAGGGGTGTCCCAGGGGGGGGGGCAGGTCTTCCCCCCCTTGGTTAGGCGAGGTGTGCGGCAACAGGCGGTAGCCCAGGGAAGCGCCCCGATTTTTTTTTTTGGGGTTGTTTTTGTTATCTTTAGCGGATTTATAAATTAATCTTAGATTAAGGGATTAGGGTTTTGGTATCTACGGAATACCTAAAAACATTGTATATATTGTATGATGAATGGTGAAATTTGACATAATGAATATAAGAAAGGTTTTCCCGGCTGATGGTTTTGGGTATAAAATCTTTGTGTACTCTATGTATGAGCCATTGATTAATTTATGTCTTGCTTAAGAATCTATATGAATTGCTTTACTTCGTAGGTTTAAAACTTACATGTGGTATCAGAGCTCGTTTTTGGCCTCAGAGGGACATCTTTGTTGTTGAGGGTTTGGCTCGGTCTTGATAGATCAAGTTTATCTTGGGTCTATGATAAACCTGGGTTTAGTGGGAGCTTTTGCAGTGGATATTTGAGTAAAGAAAGAGGAATGGCGAGCTCATATAGAATCGAGATAGAGAAGTTCAATGGTAAAAAATTGAGCTATGGAAGCTCAAGATGGAGGACCTTCTTGTAGACAAAGAACAATGGATCACTGTGGATCCAGGTACACAGCCTATTGGTACACCATCTACTGGCACACAAGCTATTGGTACACAACCTACTAGTACACCAGCTACTGGTATGTCGAAGAAAGATTGGGATAAGTTGGACAGAAGAGAAAGGAGTACTATTCGACTCTGCCTGGAAGATTCGGTGTTGTTGAATGTCTTAGGAGAATCTACAGCCAAGGAACTATGGGATAAGTTAGGGAATTTGTATCAATCAAAGTCCCTGGTAAACAAGTTGTTTCTTCAAAATAAGCTGTATCATCTTAGGATGGAAGATGGAGACTCTGTGACAGAACATCTAAATGCCTTTAATACTCTGGTAAGTCAACTTGGATCTGTTAATATTACGATTGCAGAAGAAGATA
>JZKD02S0501131.1:0-16939 GCA_000966675.3 Picea glauca | reverse complement strand
TATACACATAACTTAACCATTTCAATATAGAAAACATTTATAGACATGTAAATCCATGCATATAACCATTAATTCCCAATTCAATGCATAGAGTATGAAAACACTTATCAGAACCAGATAACGTGAAGCAACTGGTAGAAGGGGTGCCCATTTCCACCCAACCATAGGCTCAGTCACTCCTAATAGATTTACCACTATCCACCCCTGAGATAGACCACGATGCTTTGAGATTGAATCTTTTCTTCTAGCACATAAATAGATAGGGATGAAGGTTACTCTCCTTTTCCCGACTCAATCACTATTTCTCGCAATCAGAACACACTCTTTTCACAATTCTCCCTTGAAACCGAGAGCTCATTATCTCGTCTCTGTACTCTTCATAGGTCCTCCTCTATCCACCATGCCTTCCTTTCTTTCCTTTCTCATCAAGATTGCATGTGGCTTGAATTCCCAGTCTGTGGTCAGGTCTAGAAGCCTTACAGATGGGCGGTCTACCCCATCCCTTGATTAACTCTTGAGGAGGTCTTCCCACCTACCAGTTTGACTGACATTCATTCCTGGGTCAGAGGGTTGTTTTGATCCTGAGAAATTAAATCCAAAAAAGTATTGGTCTGGTGAAGGTTAAGGAAACCATTCCTGGTCCCCTTCACCATCTCTTTCACAACATTTGTGGTCTCTCTTATCACATCCCCTTTCCAATAGTCATGAAACACTTATCCATTTTCTATTAAAATAACATAATTTACATTCATTGACCTCTTATACAAAGGTCCATCAAATCAAACATTCACACATATTGAGTTTGCCATAGTCTCTTGGCCAATATAGTTATATTTACAAACTGAGGGAAATAGGGTGTTACAACAGTGGGGATTAGTGCATGCATAAGTTTAGTGGTATCTATATGGGAAGATGGAGAAAGCAGATAGGTTAACCTGAGGCATAAATGGAATGTTCAGGGGAGGACAGTGAGCCACGAGTTTTAGCAAGTTTTTCAAAAGAGTTACAACGATCCATGCATCAGACATAAAGTGCACTTGTGGACCATCTACAGGAGAACCAATAGGCAATGAGCAGGGGACGTTTTGAGATGAGGGAGACCTTGGAGAGAGTAAATTCTAGCCAAGAGAATATTGCACAAGTCTTATTATAGATGACACATGAAGGAAAGGGGACATAAACCTATGAAAACAAAGAAGGCAATGATTCTCATGGGGAAACTAGATCTCATCAGGAGCAGAGCCTTCACTACCACACCAAGGGATAGAGTTATGGAGGAGGGGTTCCTAAATGTCCAACACACAATATAACTACCCCTAGACCTACCTACCTACCTTTTTGGATAACCAACCACAACACAACTATCATGTTGAAATTGAGGACAATTTTGAGCAGTATACTAGGGAATATAACTCATTGAGTGCAGGATTCCAAAGACAAGTCACACTAGATATATATTGTGGGATCAAATTCATGGGTAATCCCAAACATTATCACCAGAACAACTATGAATTGGAGCGCAAGGCAGGTAAGATGGAAATCCCATACTTTGATGGATATTCCAAGGTGACTACACAAGCTTGGGTGCAGAAACTTGATACCTACCTACAACTTAACCCAATGACAGAGATGGATGCCATCAATTTTTCCACCATGTACTTGGAGGGAAAAGCTGATGACTGGTGGTACCATGGGCTAACTACACTAGGCCATTATCAGATCATTGCTTGCACATAGTTGACACATAATCTTATTGACAGGTTTGACCAGGGGGATCCAGAACTACATTTTAGGGAACTCACCCAGTTCAGATAGATAGGGTCACCATAGGTATATATAGAGGAGTTTCAGAGGATATTAGTTATGGTGCAGGATGTGTCTCAAGCGAGACTAATGATTCTCTTCACAGAAGGTTTGATGGAACCCTTAAGGGGTTGGGTTAAGGATTTTAATCCTACCAACTTACAAGATGCTATATGGAAGACTAGAGACTTGGGATCAACAACAAATACTAGATTTACCCCTAGACCTTCTCTAAACCCAAGGGGAAGAGACCAAAGACCTCCCATGAACCAAGGGGAAAGAGACCAAAGGGGGTTTGATTGATGAAGGAGTAGAATGGATAAGACTACTAGGAGGGAATTGAGAAGGAAGAAATTGTGCTTCACTTGCAAAGAGCCTTGAGATCCAACACACAAATGCATGGGCAAAGGAAAGACTCACTACATTGAAGTAGTTTTTGATGATGAGGAAGAGGAAGGTTTCTACCATCTATAGAACATGGAGGCAGATCCCACAGAAAATGCAGAAGAGGAGGATGCAAGTCACGACCTTACAACAAATGAGAAGGTAAAAATAACATCTATCAGTGGGGTACCCAAATTCAACACCTTTAGGATGAGAGGGGTGCTACAGGGGCAGGAAATTTCAGTTCTCATTGACGGGAGTGCTTCACACAACTTCATTGATTCAACCCTACTGCAAAGAAGACACATACCTATAGTTTAATTTTAAGGGTTTTGTGTGGAGGTAGCAGGGGGGTGCACTATGCCTTGTGATAGGTATATTCTAGGAATGAAGCTTACATTGGGTAGACATGATTTGGCACAAGATTTCTATGTAATGGATCTTCCATACACTAATATCATCCTTAGAGTTTAGTGGCTTAGTATGTTGGGGCCAATCATTACCAACTACAAGACCATGGAGATTTATTTCACATAATAAAATGGGAAAAAGATGGTTCTCAGGGGTATGACGGGAAACACACCTAGAGTGGTGACAAGAAAGCGCATGGAGGCCATCTTCAGGAGGAAAGACATTGCATATGCAACAGAATGTAGAATATCTGTTTGGGTGCATAAGAAAGGGGATACTCACTACTCACCAGAGATTCAGAGAATCATTGATAGGCACAACAAGGTCTTTGAACCCATTCCACCAGGAGCACCACTAGATAGGGGGTTTGAGAACATCATAGAATTGGAGGAGGGAGTAAAACCTATCATCACCACTCCTTACAAACACTCAAATAAATATAAAGATGATATTGAGAAGGATATTAAATAACTGTTAGACATGGGCCACATTATGCCAAGTTCCAGTCCCTTTGCATCTTCATTAGTGTTAGTGAAAAAGAAGGATGGGACCATGCACATGTGCATTGATTACAAGGCTTTGAATAAAAAGAAGATCAAGAAAAGATACCCCATCCCTAGGATTTATGAGCTATTGGATGAGCTTTATGGGGTTGTATACTTCACAAATATTGACTTGTTCTCTGGCTATCATCAAATAAACATGAGGGAGAAAGATGTACCCAAGACCACTTTCATATGTCACTATGGTCACTATGAGTTCTTGGTAATTCCCTTTGGGTTGACCAATGCACCAACCACCTTCCAATCTTGCATGAATCGTGTCTTTAACAAGCAATTAAGGAAGTTCCTCTTAGTCTTATTTGATGACTTATTGATCTACAACAAAACTTTGGAGGAGCATATTCAACATGCAGAACAAATTATGGCTATCATGGAAGGGAAATATTTGTAAGCAAAGGAATCCAAATGTGAATTTGGAATGACATAGGTTCTCTATTTGGGACACATCATTGCAGTGAAAGGGGTACATGTACACCAAGAGAAGATACAAGCTATACTTGACTGGCCCACACCTAAGATCCTTACAAAATTGAAAGGATTTCTTGGTATATGTTGCTAGTATAGGAGGTTTGTCAACTATTTCTCTCAGCTTTGTGCACCTTTGACTGATTTGACCAAGAAGGGTGCATTCAAGTGGAGTCTAGAAGCACAAATGAGTTTTGATAAGATGAAGGAAGTGACGAGCACTTGTTCGGTCTTGGATTTACCATATTTCACAAAACCCTTTACAGTGGAGTGTGATGCCTCAGGGGAGGGAATTGGAGAAGTGCTTATGTAGAATAGGCACCCTATTGTCTATATGAGAGTCGAAAATTGAGGGGTCCTGAGTTTCTCTACACCATCGATGACAAAGAGATGTTATCCATCACGCATGCATTGGCTAAGTTCAAGAAATACTTGGTTGGGGTAAAATTCGTTGTGAGAATAGATCACAACAACCTCAAGTACTTTTTGGATCAAAAAGACTTAAATGAGAGGAAACAAAAATGGGTTAGCAAGATCTAGGTTTATGATTTTGACATTGATTTTGTCAAAGGGAAAAATAATGTGGTGGAAGATGCATTATCCATAAGACCATTAGTTTATTCTATGACTGACATTTCATTGGACTAGAAGGCCCACCTTTTGGTGGAATACTCAAAAAACAGGTTTGCATGCAAATTGATGGATGGACAGGTACAAGATGACAACTTTAGGATTGTGGATGACATCATATACTACAAGGGTTCAATCCTCTTGGTACCTGAGTCAAACTTTAAAACCAAAGTGCTACAAGCATGCCATGATTCACCAATAGTAGGACATCGGGGGTTCATCAAGACATACAGGAAAATAAGGGAAAGATTCACTTGAAGGGGATTGAAGGAAGATGTGATGCGCCACATCAAGGAATGCACCACTTTTCAGGTAAACAAGGAATGAACACACTCATCCAGTAGGATTACTGCAACCACTTCCCATTCCTGAGCACAAATGGAAAATCATATCTATGGATTTCATCATGGGATTGCCCAAGGCCCAGGGAAAGGATTGCATTTTTGTGGTGGTAGACATGTTAACCATTTTTTCACACGTTTTCTCCATTGCCATAGACTATAGTGCAACACATGCTGCATATTTATTCTTCAGGGAGGTTTTCAGATTGCATGGTTTACCCAAAACCATTTTGAGTGACAGGGACAACAAGTTTATGAGCACCTTTTAGCATGAGATATTCAGGTTGGTAGGTACGACCTTAACCCCTAGTACTAGCTATCATCCTCAAACTAATGGAAAAACAAAGATAGTCAAGAAGTGGGTTGAAGACTACCTTAAAAATTATGTGCCAGGACAACAAGAGGCATGGTTTAAGTGGATTCATTTGGGGGAATATTTCTACAACACCACCCATCATATTTCTATTGGTATGCCACCATTCAGAGCCTTATACAGTTATGATCCCCTCTCCTTTGTGGAGATTTTCTTTGGCAACAACAGGGCTCCCATGGTTTAAGATTGGATTTAGCAGAATCAGTATATACTCAGAGAACTTAAGGACCTCCCACAAAGGGCACATAATCAACAAAAGGTACAGGAATACAAGGACAAGGTGGAGTGCACATTTGATATTGGTGATTTGGTTTACTTTAGGCTTCAACCATACAGACAAGAATCGATTAAGAGGATTGGCGCAGAAAAGCTCCAAACTCGCTTCTTTGGACCATACAGGGTTAACATAAAGGTAGGGGTCGTGGCATATGATCTTGATATACCACAGGGAAACAAAATACATAATTTTTTCCATGTGTCATGCTTGAAGAGAGCCATAGGTAAACACATCAATATTATTGAGGAATTGCCACCCTTGGATGAAGAAGGGCACTTGATACTGGTTCGAGAAGAAATATTAGAAGTATGGGAGAATATGTTAAGGAAGAGGAGCATTAAGGAATATTTGGTCAAGTGGAATAATTTACCCATAGAGGATGCTACTTGGGAAGGTGAACATGTGCTATAGGAGACACGTCCAGAATTGCTTGTGGGAAAGCAATTTGTAGCAAGGGAGACTGTAATGTCCCCCACCTCTTGATGAAGAGGTTTGCAAAGACTTAGTAGTCTAGTTGTCCCCACTAGACTATAGTCTCATGTATCATCAGGAAAAAGTTAACCCAAATCAGTTACCTAAGAACAACGTTATATTATTCAGTTGACTTTGGGAGGAAAAGGTAACTAAAGGAAAGAAAAGAGCATGTGTGAAAAATCTAGGAGTTAACCCTAGGGGTTAACTAACTCAACAGACAAATAGATCTGGAGTATAAAATAAAGGAAGGGCGCACTTCTCACTAATTATGGATTCTTATTACATTTTTCAATTGGGCTCTTGAGCACAAAATTGTTTTGAGGGTTTTGAGACTATAAACCCTAGAGATCAACTCGGTGGTGAAAGATCCCACCTCTCTTGATCCAAGATTCATATCGGGGGTGAAATACTCCTCCCACACCATTCTACAACAAATACAGGTATCATCAAGAATTCGGGGAAGGAACAATGTGCAACCTAGGGGGTTTCTAGCAAGGAGGACACACCATTGAAGGAAGAAGAGTCTGATCCAGGAAGTAGCGGAGGATTTTGGACTTTTGGACTTCTGGGTTTTCTCTGTAGGGACTTAGATATCATTCCTAACATAGTTGGAGAGAGATTTACTTGCCATATTATTTCTTAGAGCTTGTCATGATTTGATGAGAAGGAGGGTGCACTGCAGAAAGGGGTTTCATCAATTTGGAGGAGGAGATCCTCACTATTCAATTGGATACTTCACCAGGGGGTTTGTCTTGCCCCAATCTACATTCCCATCCATTTTCATAGAATTTGGAGGCTCCTAGCAGTGAGGCCGAATTATTGGGTCTCTATAGTCATCCAAGAGGGCACAACTCAGTTTTGGTATTCAGTTGTAGGAGGAGCAGATCTCTATATTTCAGCCTAAGACTTTAGGAGGGGGTTTTTCTTGCCCCAATCTACTATTCCATCTAGTTTCAGAGTATTTGGAGGATTCTAGCAACATGGACGAAATATTGAGTGTATTCAGTCATCCAGAAGGGCACAACTCAACTAGCGGGGTTTGGATCTGAACCCTGGAAGGAAATAAATTAATCTTGTACCTTGCATGATCTTATAATATCTCTTTTGGAGGCTTATATATTCAGTCTTGAGAATTTTGTGGCATCTCTTATTCCAGTTGGAGGTTTTTATTGGTATTCTTCCATATCTATAGATTTGTTGTATCAGAATCTCTATATTATCTAAATAAAGGTCAAATTTGAGTTATCTGGTTCCACATTGGTGTTTCTTGTTATATCTTATCTTTTTTTATGATATATATTCAGATCCATGTCTACATGATTTAATATCAAACACATAAACCCTAATGCACAACTTCATGAGCAAACCTGCAAACACTCATCCAAACAACAATAAACAGTGAACAATTAGTGTTTCCAGCAAAAACATTGGCTTGGGATCATTACAGGGTGTCTCTATTGGCCACTTACAACCCAATATAACCCAAAACAAGATGATTTTCACACATATATCCCAATCCACTAGATCTCCCCCACTCAACATGCACAACCCAAGGAATATGACTCCCCTTCTTTGCATGCAGTTCCTTAGGGCTTCCCACTTCCCTCCAAGTCTCTAGCACATTTTGGATAGGAATATCCCTTGCTGGGGACTCCGAGGACTTACAGCTACAACATGAACCTCTTAGCAATAACTCACTTTCTCTGTGGTAATTTATTACACATAAATCTCTTCTATAAGCCTAACAAATTATTTATTCATGTTATTATAACTCCAACAAGTTGTTGTCAAACCCCACTATGGTTTTCTCTAAGCTTCAACACTCACTCCTCTCTCATTGTCTCAAAATTTGGTTGTAAACAAAACTGTATACAATACCCATTCAAATTTCCCTTTTACGCATGCACGTTGACTCTCACATTCCCCAATGCTGATTGTAATCAGCCCCATGCTCTCAATAACTATCTAAAGCGACTTTTCACACCAAACCTCTTACATGTATTCAATGATTAGGGCAGTAATACACTCAAAAGGAAATTAGAAGGATCATACGCAATACTAATTTTAGAAAGTGGATTGGGATTGATACACTTGAATAATATCCCCTTGGACCCCCCTCTCTTATGGAAACATATCCTCCATGACTCCATTCGTCTCTGTCTGCAGTCAACATTACATTTTATTTTATTATATTTATAGATGATGTATACATAAATTGCATTTCTTGGGCCCACAACCATACATTGTATTTATATTATACATCGCTAAAACAAACCGATGATTAAAAAAAAGGATGTTACATGTAGTGTTAATAACTATGTATTACAGTGGAAATGCATCTTGATTTTTTTTTCTAAAGAATCAAATCACTCATACACACATGAGTGACATAAGCATAGTATCTAGTTACTTAATCAACATTAATGAAATCAAATATCAACTTGTGGTTATTGAGATGAATGATGAGAATGACTAATTAGTGTCTATTGCAATGAATGAAATCTTCGAGCATTGGGAGTCCTTTCTGTACATAGTCTATGGCCATAAGAACATGCATACCTTTGAGAACCTTTCAGATGATCTTGTCCAAGAAGAGACAAGAAGGGAAAGAGCAATTGTAAAAAATAATGAGATCATGAATCAAGACCTCATCGGTCAAGTGACGAAACAAGGAAAGAAGGGAGGATTGAAGAAGGGTCACAAGGAACATTCATATTCCTCATTGCATGGGAATAAAGAAATGAATGANTATACACATAACTTAACCATTTCAATATAGAAAACATTTATAGACATGTAAATCCATGCATATAACCATTAATTCCCAATTCAATGCATAGAGTATGAAAACACTTATCAGAACCAGATAACGTGAAGCAACTGGTAGAAGGGGTGCCCATTTCCACCCAACCATAGGCTCAGTCACTCCTAATAGATTTACCACTATCCACCCCTGAGATAGACCACGATGCTTTGAGATTGAATCTTTTCTTCTAGCACATAAATAGATAGGGATGAAGGTTACTCTCCTTTTCCCGACTCAATCACTATTTCTCGCAATCAGAACACACTCTTTTCACAATTCTCCCTTGAAACCGAGAGCTCATTATCTCGTCTCTGTACTCTTCATAGGTCCTCCTCTATCCACCATGCCTTCCTTTCTTTCCTTTCTCATCAAGATTGCATGTGGCTTGAATTCCCAGTCTGTGGTCAGGTCTAGAAGCCTTACAGATGGGCGGTCTACCCCATCCCTTGATTAACTCTTGAGGAGGTCTTCCCACCTACCAGTTTGACTGACATTCATTCCTGGGTCAGAGGGTTGTTTTGATCCTGAGAAATTAAATCCAAAAAAGTATTGGTCTGGTGAAGGTTAAGGAAACCATTCCTGGTCCCCTTCACCATCTCTTTCACAACATTTGTGGTCTCTCTTATCACATCCCCTTTCCAATAGTCATGAAACACTTATCCATTTTCTATTAAAATAACATAATTTACATTCATTGACCTCTTATACAAAGGTCCATCAAATCAAACATTCACACATATTGAGTTTGCCATAGTCTCTTGGCCAATATAGTTATATTTACAAACTGAGGGAAATAGGGTGTTACAACAGTGGGGATTAGTGCATGCATAAGTTTAGTGGTATCTATATGGGAAGATGGAGAAAGCAGATAGGTTAACCTGAGGCATAAATGGAATGTTCAGGGGAGGACAGTGAGCCACGAGTTTTAGCAAGTTTTTCAAAAGAGTTACAACGATCCATGCATCAGACATAAAGTGCACTTGTGGACCATCTACAGGAGAACCAATAGGCAATGAGCAGGGGACGTTTTGAGATGAGGGAGACCTTGGAGAGAGTAAATTCTAGCCAAGAGAATATTGCACAAGTCTTATTATAGATGACACATGAAGGAAAGGGGACATAAACCTATGAAAACAAAGAAGGCAATGATTCTCATGGGGAAACTAGATCTCATCAGGAGCAGAGCCTTCACTACCACACCAAGGGATAGAGTTATGGAGGAGGGGTTCCTAAATGTCCAACACACAATATAACTACCCCTAGACCTACCTACCTACCTTTTTGGATAACCAACCACAACACAACTATCATGTTGAAATTGAGGACAATTTTGAGCAGTATACTAGGGAATATAACTCATTGAGTGCAGGATTCCAAAGACAAGTCACACTAGATATATATTGTGGGATCAAATTCATGGGTAATCCCAAACATTATCACCAGAACAACTATGAATTGGAGCGCAAGGCAGGTAAGATGGAAATCCCATACTTTGATGGATATTCCAAGGTGACTACACAAGCTTGGGTGCAGAAACTTGATACCTACCTACAACTTAACCCAATGACAGAGATGGATGCCATCAATTTTTCCACCATGTACTTGGAGGGAAAAGCTGATGACTGGTGGTACCATGGGCTAACTACACTAGGCCATTATCAGATCATTGCTTGCACATAGTTGACACATAATCTTATTGACAGGTTTGACCAGGGGGATCCAGAACTACATTTTAGGGAACTCACCCAGTTCAGATAGATAGGGTCACCATAGGTATATATAGAGGAGTTTCAGAGGATATTAGTTATGGTGCAGGATGTGTCTCAAGCGAGACTAATGATTCTCTTCACAGAAGGTTTGATGGAACCCTTAAGGGGTTGGGTTAAGGATTTTAATCCTACCAACTTACAAGATGCTATATGGAAGACTAGAGACTTGGGATCAACAACAAATACTAGATTTACCCCTAGACCTTCTCTAAACCCAAGGGGAAGAGACCAAAGACCTCCCATGAACCAAGGGGAAAGAGACCAAAGGGGGTTTGATTGATGAAGGAGTAGAATGGATAAGACTACTAGGAGGGAATTGAGAAGGAAGAAATTGTGCTTCACTTGCAAAGAGCCTTGAGATCCAACACACAAATGCATGGGCAAAGGAAAGACTCACTACATTGAAGTAGTTTTTGATGATGAGGAAGAGGAAGGTTTCTACCATCTATAGAACATGGAGGCAGATCCCACAGAAAATGCAGAAGAGGAGGATGCAAGTCACGACCTTACAACAAATGAGAAGGTAAAAATAACATCTATCAGTGGGGTACCCAAATTCAACACCTTTAGGATGAGAGGGGTGCTACAGGGGCAGGAAATTTCAGTTCTCATTGACGGGAGTGCTTCACACAACTTCATTGATTCAACCCTACTGCAAAGAAGACACATACCTATAGTTTAATTTTAAGGGTTTTGTGTGGAGGTAGCAGGGGGGTGCACTATGCCTTGTGATAGGTATATTCTAGGAATGAAGCTTACATTGGGTAGACATGATTTGGCACAAGATTTCTATGTAATGGATCTTCCATACACTAATATCATCCTTAGAGTTTAGTGGCTTAGTATGTTGGGGCCAATCATTACCAACTACAAGACCATGGAGATTTATTTCACATAATAAAATGGGAAAAAGATGGTTCTCAGGGGTATGACGGGAAACACACCTAGAGTGGTGACAAGAAAGCGCATGGAGGCCATCTTCAGGAGGAAAGACATTGCATATGCAACAGAATGTAGAATATCTGTTTGGGTGCATAAGAAAGGGGATACTCACTACTCACCAGAGATTCAGAGAATCATTGATAGGCACAACAAGGTCTTTGAACCCATTCCACCAGGAGCACCACTAGATAGGGGGTTTGAGAACATCATAGAATTGGAGGAGGGAGTAAAACCTATCATCACCACTCCTTACAAACACTCAAATAAATATAAAGATGATATTGAGAAGGATATTAAATAACTGTTAGACATGGGCCACATTATGCCAAGTTCCAGTCCCTTTGCATCTTCATTAGTGTTAGTGAAAAAGAAGGATGGGACCATGCACATGTGCATTGATTACAAGGCTTTGAATAAAAAGAAGATCAAGAAAAGATACCCCATCCCTAGGATTTATGAGCTATTGGATGAGCTTTATGGGGTTGTATACTTCACAAATATTGACTTGTTCTCTGGCTATCATCAAATAAACATGAGGGAGAAAGATGTACCCAAGACCACTTTCATATGTCACTATGGTCACTATGAGTTCTTGGTAATTCCCTTTGGGTTGACCAATGCACCAACCACCTTCCAATCTTGCATGAATCGTGTCTTTAACAAGCAATTAAGGAAGTTCCTCTTAGTCTTATTTGATGACTTATTGATCTACAACAAAACTTTGGAGGAGCATATTCAACATGCAGAACAAATTATGGCTATCATGGAAGGGAAATATTTGTAAGCAAAGGAATCCAAATGTGAATTTGGAATGACATAGGTTCTCTATTTGGGACACATCATTGCAGTGAAAGGGGTACATGTACACCAAGAGAAGATACAAGCTATACTTGACTGGCCCACACCTAAGATCCTTACAAAATTGAAAGGATTTCTTGGTATATGTTGCTAGTATAGGAGGTTTGTCAACTATTTCTCTCAGCTTTGTGCACCTTTGACTGATTTGACCAAGAAGGGTGCATTCAAGTGGAGTCTAGAAGCACAAATGAGTTTTGATAAGATGAAGGAAGTGACGAGCACTTGTTCGGTCTTGGATTTACCATATTTCACAAAACCCTTTACAGTGGAGTGTGATGCCTCAGGGGAGGGAATTGGAGAAGTGCTTATGTAGAATAGGCACCCTATTGTCTATATGAGAGTCGAAAATTGAGGGGTCCTGAGTTTCTCTACACCATCGATGACAAAGAGATGTTATCCATCACGCATGCATTGGCTAAGTTCAAGAAATACTTGGTTGGGGTAAAATTCGTTGTGAGAATAGATCACAACAACCTCAAGTACTTTTTGGATCAAAAAGACTTAAATGAGAGGAAACAAAAATGGGTTAGCAAGATCTAGGTTTATGATTTTGACATTGATTTTGTCAAAGGGAAAAATAATGTGGTGGAAGATGCATTATCCATAAGACCATTAGTTTATTCTATGACTGACATTTCATTGGACTAGAAGGCCCACCTTTTGGTGGAATACTCAAAAAACAGGTTTGCATGCAAATTGATGGATGGACAGGTACAAGATGACAACTTTAGGATTGTGGATGACATCATATACTACAAGGGTTCAATCCTCTTGGTACCTGAGTCAAACTTTAAAACCAAAGTGCTACAAGCATGCCATGATTCACCAATAGTAGGACATCGGGGGTTCATCAAGACATACAGGAAAATAAGGGAAAGATTCACTTGAAGGGGATTGAAGGAAGATGTGATGCGCCACATCAAGGAATGCACCACTTTTCAGGTAAACAAGGAATGAACACACTCATCCAGTAGGATTACTGCAACCACTTCCCATTCCTGAGCACAAATGGAAAATCATATCTATGGATTTCATCATGGGATTGCCCAAGGCCCAGGGAAAGGATTGCATTTTTGTGGTGGTAGACATGTTAACCATTTTTTCACACGTTTTCTCCATTGCCATAGACTATAGTGCAACACATGCTGCATATTTATTCTTCAGGGAGGTTTTCAGATTGCATGGTTTACCCAAAACCATTTTGAGTGACAGGGACAACAAGTTTATGAGCACCTTTTAGCATGAGATATTCAGGTTGGTAGGTACGACCTTAACCCCTAGTACTAGCTATCATCCTCAAACTAATGGAAAAACAAAGATAGTCAAGAAGTGGGTTGAAGACTACCTTAAAAATTATGTGCCAGGACAACAAGAGGCATGGTTTAAGTGGATTCATTTGGGGGAATATTTCTACAACACCACCCATCATATTTCTATTGGTATGCCACCATTCAGAGCCTTATACAGTTATGATCCCCTCTCCTTTGTGGAGATTTTCTTTGGCAACAACAGGGCTCCCATGGTTTAAGATTGGATTTAGCAGAATCAGTATATACTCAGAGAACTTAAGGACCTCCCACAAAGGGCACATAATCAACAAAAGGTACAGGAATACAAGGACAAGGTGGAGTGCACATTTGATATTGGTGATTTGGTTTACTTTAGGCTTCAACCATACAGACAAGAATCGATTAAGAGGATTGGCGCAGAAAAGCTCCAAACTCGCTTCTTTGGACCATACAGGGTTAACATAAAGGTAGGGGTCGTGGCATATGATCTTGATATACCACAGGGAAACAAAATACATAATTTTTTCCATGTGTCATGCTTGAAGAGAGCCATAGGTAAACACATCAATATTATTGAGGAATTGCCACCCTTGGATGAAGAAGGGCACTTGATACTGGTTCGAGAAGAAATATTAGAAGTATGGGAGAATATGTTAAGGAAGAGGAGCATTAAGGAATATTTGGTCAAGTGGAATAATTTACCCATAGAGGATGCTACTTGGGAAGGTGAACATGTGCTATAGGAGACACGTCCAGAATTGCTTGTGGGAAAGCAATTTGTAGCAAGGGAGACTGTAATGTCCCCCACCTCTTGATGAAGAGGTTTGCAAAGACTTAGTAGTCTAGTTGTCCCCACTAGACTATAGTCTCATGTATCATCAGGAAAAAGTTAACCCAAATCAGTTACCTAAGAACAACGTTATATTATTCAGTTGACTTTGGGAGGAAAAGGTAACTAAAGGAAAGAAAAGAGCATGTGTGAAAAATCTAGGAGTTAACCCTAGGGGTTAACTAACTCAACAGACAAATAGATCTGGAGTATAAAATAAAGGAAGGGCGCACTTCTCACTAATTATGGATTCTTATTACATTTTTCAATTGGGCTCTTGAGCACAAAATTGTTTTGAGGGTTTTGAGACTATAAACCCTAGAGATCAACTCGGTGGTGAAAGATCCCACCTCTCTTGATCCAAGATTCATATCGGGGGTGAAATACTCCTCCCACACCATTCTACAACAAATACAGGTATCATCAAGAATTCGAGGAAGGAACAATGTGCAACCTAGGGGGTTTTTAGCAAGGAGGACACACCATTGAAGGAAGAAGAGTCTGATCCAGGAAGTAGCGGAGGATTTTGGACTTTTGGACTTCTGGGTTTTCTCTGTAGGGACTTAGATATCAATCCTAACATAGTTGGAGAGATATTTACTTGCCATATTATTTCTTAGAGCTTGTCATCATTTGGAGAGAAGGAGGGTGCACTGCAGAAAGGGGTTTCATCAATTTGGAGGAGGAGATCCTCACTATTCAGTTGGAGACTTCACCAGGGGGTTTGTCTTGCCCCAATCTACATTCCCATCCATTTTCATAGAATTTGGAGGCTCCTAGCAGTGAGGCCGAATTATTGGGTCTCTATAGTCATCCAAGAGGGTACAACTCAGTTTTGGTATTCAATTGTAGGGGGAGCAGATCTCTATATTTCAGCCTAAGACTTCAGGAGGGGGTTTTTCTTGCCCCAATCTACTATTCCATCTAGTTTCAGAGTATTTGGAGGATTCTAGCAACATGGCCGAAATATTGAGTGTATTCAGTCATCCAGAAGGGCACAACTCAACTAGCGGGGTTTGGATCTGAACCCTGGAAGGAAATAAATTAATCTTGTACCTTGCATGATCTTATAATATCTCTTTTGGAGGCTTATATATTCAGTCTTGAGAATTTTGTGGCATCTCTTATTCCAGTTGGAGGTTTTTATTGGTATTCTTCCATATCTATAGATTTGTTGTATCAGAATCTCTATATTATCTAAATAAAGGTCAAATTTGAGTTATCTGGTTCCACATTGGTGTTTCTTGTTATATCTTATCTTTTTTTATGATATATATTCAGATCCATGTCTACATGATTTAATATCAAACACATAAACCCTAATGCACAACTTCATGAGCAAACCTGCAAACACTCATCCAAACAACAATAAACAGTGAACAATTAGTGTTTCCAGCAAAAACATTGGCTTGGGATCATTACAGGGTGTCTCTATTGGCCACTTACAACCCAATATAACCCAAAACAAGATGATTTTCACACATATATCCCAATCCACTAGATCTCCCCCACTCAACATGCACAACCCAAGGAATATGACTCCCCTTCTTTGCATGCAGTTCCTTAGGGCTTCCCACTTCCCTCCAAGTCTCTAGCACATTTTGGATAGGAATATCCCTTGCTGGGGACTCCGAGGACTTACAGCTACAACATGAACCTCTTAGCAATAACTCACTTTCTCTGTGGTAATTTATTACACATAAATCTCTTCTATAAGCCTAACAAATTATTTATTCATGTTATTATAACTCCAACAAGTTGTTGTCAAACCCCACTATGGTTTTCTCTAAGCTTCAACACTCACTCCTCTCTCATTGTCTCAAAATTTGGTTGTAAACAAAACTGTATACAATACCCATTCAAATTTCCCTTTTACGCATGCACGTTGACTCTCACATTCCCCAATGCTGATTGTAATCAGCCCCATGCTCTCAATAACTATCTAAAGCGACTTTTCACACCAAACCTCTTACATGTATTCAATGATTAGGGCAGTAATACACTCAAAAGGAAATTAGAAGGATCATACGCAATACTAATTTTAGAAAGTGGATTGGGATTGATACACTTGAATAATATCCCCTTGGACCCCCCTCTCTTATGGAAACATATCCTCCATGACTCCATTCGTCTCTGTCTGCAGTCAACATTACATTTTATTTTATTATATTTATAGATGATGTATACATAAATTGCATTTCTTGGGCCCACAACCATACATTGTATTTATATTATACATCGCTAAAACAAACCGATGATTAAAAAAAAGGATGTTACATGTAGTGTTAATAACTATGTATTACAGTGGAAATGCATCTTGATTTTTTTTTCTAAAGAATCAAATCACTCATACACACATGAGTGACATAAGCATAGTATCTAGTTACTTAATCAACATTAATGAAATCAAATATCAACTTGTGGTTATTGAGATGAATGATGAGAATGACTAATTAGTGTCTATTGCAATGAATGAAATCTTCGAGCATTGGGAGTCCTTTCTGTACATAGTCTATGGCCATAAGAACATGCATACCTTTGAGAACCTTTCAGATGATCTTGTCCAAGAAGAGACAAGAAGGGAAAGAGCAATTGTAAAAAATAATGAGATCATGAATCAAGACCTCATCGGTCAAGTGACGAAACAAGGAAAGAAGGGAGGATTGAAGAAGGGTCACAAGGAACATTCATATTCCTCATTGCATGGGAATAAAGAAATGAATGA